>JBAMHV010000021.1:19226007-19245188 GCA_037177535.1 Pseudomugil gertrudae
TGCCTCCTGGACGCCTCCCTGGTGAGGTGTTCTGGGCACGTCCCTGTGGGAGGAGGCCCCGGGGTAGACCCAGGACATGCTGGACCGATTACATCTCACGGCTGGCCTGGGAACGCCTCGCGATCCCCCCTGATGAGCTGGTGAAGGTAGCTGAGGAGAGGGAAGTCTGGGCTTCCCTCCTTAGGCTGCTGCCCCTGTGACCCAACCTCAGATAAGCAGTGGAAAATAGATGGATGGATGGATCCTTCATCCTGCAAGTGTTGAGTTTCCCTGCTGCATCCCACCTGACTCAAACCGATTGAGTTTGTGTCGAGTTTGACATCCAGCTCTGCACAAGTCTCCTAATGAATGATGTGTGTGTGAGGTGTGTTGCAGCAGGGAAACACTGGCAGGACGAAGAGTTGCCTACCCCTGTTCTAGACTCCTTTGGTGGATATAACCTTGCAGGTTCATATCATTTTATTGAGATCAGTTTTATGGCGATAAAAATGCTTCCATGTTGTTCTGTCCTGGTCATTGTACCTTCAGCAGAGGTGCCCAAGGTTGGTTCTTGAGATCTAACATCCTGCATTTTTACAAGCATCCCTTCTCCAACACACCTGCATCAAATAGCTGAATTTCCTCTACAGAGGCCTGGTAACGAGCCGTTCGTTGGATTCAGGTGTGCAGGACAGTTGCAGGGTGGTAGATCTCGAGGTGTGGAGATAGCTTCTTCCACACCACCTCTGTACAGTTTTCCACTTTCTAATGGCTTATGATCCAAAACGTAACAAAGTCGTGACATTGCTGAAGAACTGCGAAAGCAAAATTAGAATTCACTGGTCTGAACATCAAATGGATTTCACAGAACGTTTAGTTATTTTTCTCATTTGCAGAATTTCACATGCAGTTTTAACAAGTCCAGCAGCATGTGGAGAATAACCAGTGAGAGCTTTGTCTATGCAGTATATTTTTTAATATTAAAGATTCTGTCGTATTGTTTTAGACATAGTAATGTGCTGGTGTTGTGGAATCAGCTCAGTACTTCTGATCTGTGCGTCATGGTCTTAAAATGCACCCAGTGAAATGTGACAAAACAAAACACTAAATATACACAAAATACTAATAACCACCAGAAACTGGGCTGTATTGTCTGCACACGTATTTAATTATCAGTCATTTAAGCACAAACACTGACTGAGTGAGGGTTAGATTCCTACAGAAAGGATTTCGTTATTAAAAATAACAAAAGTCTTCTTTAGGAAACATTCATTTCCCACATTGCTTCATCCAATTCAGGGTTGCAGGTAGCTGGAGCCTTTCCCAGTAATCGATGGGCGAGAGGTGGGGTACACCCTGGACAGGCACCAGTCCATCGCAGGGACTGAGAAAGATCTGAGCAAAAAAAGAAAAAAACAGTACTGGTTTTATACTGGAGCACCGTTTGGGTTAAGTAATGGCTTAAAAGTAACAAAAAAAGACAGATCTTAACTATTTTATCAATCGTTGTCTCTGCTTGATCGTTGTGATCAGCTTCATTTGACTGATTAATAAAATTCATGGGTTTTTTTTCCTCACACAATTTTTCCCCTCTTTGGTTTATTTGAAAGCTTTTTTTCTAATCCCTGAAAATTAAAACAAATAAATAAAGTTACCTGTAGTGCAGTTGCTGCTGCAGCTGACCTGATACACACGCAGATTAAAACATGTTTGTAAGAATTTTTGCCGCTGACAGTGTTTTATGCTCCTAATTACCACATGTTAGTAGTTCCCACTCAGTGTATCTTTAATATGGAAAGAAGTACAGACTTTCACTTTTATACAAAAAAAGTTATTCTATCCTAAATTAGGCAAAACTGATTTCACTCAGCATTCAACACGGATTAAAACATAGAAACAAACTGGTTATAAAATTAAGTAGGCTAAATTTATACAATATTCAAAGTAAAATTTAGACACGTTTGTTATACACACGCTGGGGTAAAATTAAAAAGAAAAAAAGTGTTGCAGTACCCGGGAGCGGCCGCTGGGGGCAGCAGAGTCACTGTTTACAGCATGAGGGCAGCAGGCTGCACGAGCTCCAGGCTGGTAGCGTGGAGTTGAAACTAGAGACACAGAGAGGAGGTCGCTGTAGTACTTTTTATAAAAAGAAAAAAGTTATTAAAACTCACAGGAGAATCGAATCAGTGCGTGTCGTTTTCATGGCAGCCAACTACTAACTCGGCGTTACCTATTCGTTGATATGAAAAAGTCGAACAACTCGGGAAAAAACATTTAATTCGGGCTCGCTGGCTTCTGCATGGTCCCTAGCTAGCTAACAGTTAGCTGCGGGAGCTACTTGGCTAGGTGGCTAGCGAGGTCCAGCCCAAAATTTGTTTACCTCAAGTTGTGGATGTGGTCATCCCCAGAGCTTTCCACGACTTTCTTTTTCTGAGATAAGCAAGCCAGGACCAAGAATCCACACTGGATTTGTCACTGTGCGCTGTTAGGGAATTAGCAGGATGTCCACTGAGGTTGAGTGTAGTCAGGTTGACTCAGGTTTGACAGCGGCCAGCACCAGCGGAGTGCAGAAGAACCAAAACAAGCCAGAAGGAGCTCATCTACATGAAGACGAAGATCAAGGGCTGAAAAGCTCGGAAACACAGCTGGATGGCCACAAATCCGAGTCATCCAGAAGCCCAACAGACACGCATAAGAAATGCAAAGAGAACGATAAAGAAAACGAGCAAAGCAGCAATGCTGACTCGGCTGTTGAGACGGTGAAGAAGAAAGTTGTTGAAGCTCCACCGCCGAAAGTCAACCCGTGGACGAAAAGGACCACGGGCAGAGTCCCGGTCAATAATATTACTTCTAGTTCCCAAGAGAAAGGTGAGGTGATTTTTAATGTCCTAATGAAACTTAACCGTATGGTCTGAGCAGACAGCTCCCCCCCCCCAAGCAGCAGCTACTGGTTATGTTGCAGCACTTTGACAGCTTCCCTGCAGGGAAAACCAGCATAAAACCTGCTGCCAAACCTCATTTGGGTACGCTGGGAGTCGAATAAAATGCTTTAACCTGAATGTCAGCCTAGGCTAGAGGTGCTGTTGGTAGCATATTTGCCCCATCCCCCCCTGTGCCCGGATTGCTCCTGAGCACCACGTGTTGATTGCTGACAACTGCTACTTCTTTAGCCACCCATAGGTATCTCTAGTGCTGCTTATCTCTGGGTGGAAATGCAGGTGACAAAGGGCAGGAGCAGGCATTGGTGGTATTACACTAAGGAAAGGCTCTTTCTGAGCTGAAATCAACCCCAAGTTAGTGCTGCAGGGTTTCCTGAGTAGTACAGAAGCTAGGAGAGGCAGGCTAGCTGCTGCTGTAAAGGCACGCTTTGCATGTCCAATGGCCTCCCTGCCTGCTGTTCCTCCCACCAGCCTCAGACTAGCTGTCACACTGAAAGCACACGTATGTGAACAAGGTGGTTAAACAGGTGGAGACACAATGTGGTTGTAAACTAACTAATGTTGTTTAGATAAAGCCAGAATATGTTAGTTTTATGATCTTGGAGTTGGTTCTTTGCCAATAAAACATCAAGATTGTTCAAATCCACCAGGAAATAAATGGATGTAGGTTTTTTATATTAGGAAAGTTTCAACATGACTGGGTAGATCTGTCCTTTCTATGTTTTATGCACATATGAATGAGCTAAATGAAGGGCAGATGGTTGAATTGTTACTAAATCACATTGGTAATGGCTAGTTATCTGGTTTTACAAGCAAAATACACTAATTTTCTCACATTTGCACCTCATGTTGTCTGGTATAATTAAAATTTAGAGACATTTGAAACTAAAAGTTTAATTTATGCAGGGAGGTTATGGTAAAATGAATAAAGTAATGATTTATTTGAAGGTTGTGCTTTGCCAACTTTGAAATTCAGCCTTATTTCACTTGGTTTTGGCTCTCTAAACTGGATGCAACCCTTTTTTTAAGGCTTCATATTTTTTTAAGTGCTGGAAATGGAAATGCTGGGGGCATCTCTCACAGCGGCCCTCCTTTATTTAGTCTGACATTTATGATTGTAAATGTGAGATTAAAATAAACACGTGAAACCAGTTCTAGATCAGGACCAAGGATGAGGTTGCAGAACAATTAGGCTTCCACACATGTAGCTGAAACGGGCTGCAGAAGCCATCGAGTAACTTTATGAGAAATAAAGGATCCAGACATGTAAAAGTGAAGATATGTGAAGCTTTTCCCTTATTAAGTTGAATTGATTAGTCTACATGACCAGTCAGGCGCTTCTCTTAAATTGATAACTTGTGTTTTATTCTGGTATTTCTTGTCGATTTTAAACTAAACAGCAGCCTTGTGTGTTGAATTCACACCACTCAGCTAAATGTGAGTTCTGAATGCGTGTCAGAGCTCACAACCTCGGTGGGGGAAGCTATATTTGAAGTGCACAACTCTGGCACAGGCATCATTTTACAGGGTTACTGTACAACCAGCTCTGTGGGTGGATGTCTGGAGAGTCGCTCGGGCATACACCCATTCATATGGACACCTCGGCCCAGCGTGTCTTATCAATCCAACCATCCTCTGTGGAGCGATAGGGGCCGTCAGGCTGCAGTGGGCCACTCCCAGCCTGCGGAGTTTAAGCTACACACTGCTGGTGACTGTACACAAAACAACCTCAACTTGTTCAGTCATTAAGTCCCTGGAGGGGGGAGTATTGTTTTTCATTCTGTACTGAGAGAAAATTCCAATGCTGCCCAAACACAGCAGAGCGTGCAGGAGGAGATGACTTGACTTTTTAGCTGCATTGTTGAGTAACCCTTCTGGAGGCCGACAGCCTGCTTGCTGCTGCTTTTTATTAAATTGTGACTCTTAAGTCGCTCTTATACGTTGGATTTTGGCCTCTGCTGTGTGCCAAAAAATGTCACTTTCACTTTTTGATTTTGTGTCTGCAGATCAACAAAACACTCTGAAAGTGGTCCGAGTCAGCAAACCAAAAGCAAAAAAGCCCAGCAAGGTAGTATGATTTTTAAAAATCCTTTTCTCATTTTAAAAGCTTATGCGGTGTTTGTTCGATGGTAAAGGAGAAGTCACAGGGTTCAGTGTGTTGTATCCTGAGGAATAATCTAAAACAACCACATCTCAGCATGGAGTCCACGAATCACAAAGTGTTCTTCAAAGTCATCATATGTTCACATTTCACCATGAGGAGTGGGAAATTCACATCTGTTGCCAAATGTTAGCTGCTTTAAGCTGCTATCCAGGGTTTTGTTTGCACTCCCAACCAGTTTTTCCACTGCTACTCTTCATGGCTTGTTCACAGGAGAATTCCTCCATGTGCAGAATATAAACGTCCTGTAGGTTAAAAACTAACTTAGCTTTGGGAGGTAGTGATGACTTACACATGCAAAGTACTGATTCAACACTATCTTCTGTTTTTTTTTGTTTCTACTGTTTATTCACAGACGTGTTGTATGTTTTTATGTGGTTGTGAGATTATGTGCATTAGTGACACAAACATGGCTGCTGTTTAACCGGTTTGTAGATACCCCGTGCAACCTGGGGGACATGTTCTATCAAACATATCAGAAATGGCACACTGGTTTTATTTTAGCTCCACACTGCACCCATGTGTAAATACATGACATTTTAACAGTAAGATTAACCCAAAATTCAGCAAAGGAATTATTATTTACACCTGTTTAACAGGTCAAATTATGTAAACACAGTTAAAACACAACAATTAAAGAAAAGCTTTGAAAAGGTATGATTGTATTTAACTCAGGTTTGTTCATATTTATGTTTTAGGGACACGTAAGGGATCTTAGAGGATGTTTGGATTTTTTTAATACCTTATTAGGGCCAAACAAGCTTTAAGGTTAACTTTTACTTATGTAAAAAAAAAAAAAACAGAAGGAAAAAATAAAATAATCAAGGGAAAAAACCCAAAATGAATGGAACAAAATATAACACAATTTAAAATTAGATTTATTCCAGCAATAAAATGATAAATAAATACATTATAAGAGTGAATAAAAGCTAAAACTACTCATCTAAAAGTAGATATCACCCTCCTGCTCTTTCCGCTGCTGGTGGGTGTCAGCTCCCACCGCGTGGTGTTAAACGCTGATATGATTCAGGCTCAGCCTTTCAATGCTCACACCCAGATTTTATTTCTGAGGATGCTCTGTGTCTTTCTCTTCCACAGTCGAGCGATTTCAGCGACATCACAAACTGGCCCACACCGGGAGAACTGGCCAAAGAGGTACGCCATGATGATGATGATGATGATGATGATGATGACATGGGAGAAAACCGCAGAAGTTTAAAACCTTTGCTTTGCAGAAAAGATTCACACACAGGTTTTTCTGATTCCTGCTCACTAGATGGAGCTACAAACATTCATCAGCTGTGTCTCGATTCAGGGTCTGTTCACTTCGCCCACATACGTCTTACTGCAGTCGGGTGCCCACGAAGACATTTTTATTATTTAAATATGTATATTTCTCCCAGCTCACAAGCGGGGACGGCAGTAGCTTTATGTCCCATGACCACAAATACATTTTATTACATGCGTCTGGTGAGGATTATTTGTCACCGAGGTTAACGTCAGCTTGACAGGATGTGTTTTCAGCCAGAGGAGAGAGCGTCACTGCACTCTTCTCGTCTGAGCATCTCCACATGTTTGTAATGTAGACACACAGAAACAGGAAAATAAAAAACATTGACATATCTGGCACCATTTTTTTCTGAAATAATGGGATCACTAAATGGATAAACATGGCATATGACTCGGGACTAGAGCACTATGGGTAACTCTCATAGAGCAGGTAGGTGGTCTCATCTCGCTAAAGGCGAGCACGTTTTGGAGTGTGCAGACAGCGAAGAACATTTTTCAGCCTACATGTCTGCACACGTGGAAGTGTGCAGACCCTGTATCGAGACACGGCTGCAGAGTGTGACTCTGCAAACTTCTGCAAGACTTTAAACGCAAACCAGAAGAAGTGCACGAACATTTCAGTGGTAAAAAGTGAATTATTCTGGTAACGCATGAAAATGTTGAAATGAATTATGTGAAATGCTTTAAATAAGGAAAAATGTCTGATATAAACACATCCACACACACACATTCTGGCTCTGACAGCCCATAATGTCTCTGCTGGGTCATCAGAGCTGGATGGATCCTGCTCATGTAATGTAACGCTGACCCTCCAACATGAGACGTGTGTGAGAACCAGGCCACGTATTCTGTCATACTAAAGTAACATATTTATTAAGACCAGCTGCAAATTTACTTTAAAGATAACATTTATTAAAATAATTTTTCCTATATTCTTTTTTTTTTGTCTTTAATTTAGTTTACTCTTTATTTATTTTTCTTTTAATTACATTAATTTTTTTCCCGTTTAACTTTTGTGTCATTTGGTTATTTCTATCTTTATTTTAGATGGTTTATTTTTTATCTTTGTAGTTCAGCATGTTTATTACTTTGCCCTACATTACTGCACATTCACTAGTCTTTACAGTTTCTACCTTTTGATTTAGTGTCTGTCGTCCCTTTGATTGCTCTATGTGTGCATCCACGACCTAAAAACATGGACGTTTATGTACGAATGTGAAATGAAATCTCATTTCTAAATAAATGGCACAGTTAAAATAGAAGTACCAAACAAAAGGCTAAAGAGAGAAGATTAAAAAGACAGCGTTACATTTGTCCTCTTGTTCGTCTGTCTTCAGCAGCAACAAAATGTCCTCAACAACGACGGGAAGAAGCCTCCTTCCCGCAGAGAGAGGGACAAGAGACGAGAGCGGTCGGAGAGGAAATCGGAGAGCAGCCATGATGGCGGTGTAAGCAAAGAAAACCAGGAGGCTCACCTGGACCCGCTGGGAGAGCTGCCCAAAGACGGGGAGTCAAAAGCAGGACAGGACGCGAAGAGCACCAGCCTGAAGAAGAGGGGAGGTGAGGGTGAGGAGTTTTTCTTCCTTTTGTTAAGCATCATTTCCCCCGTGTAGAAGGTCTCATCTGAGTTTTATAAAGAAGGGAAACTGTTTGTTTATTCAGATGATGTCATTAACACAACCTGATGCATGTCGTTTCACCTGCCTGCAATGATCATAAACATGATTCCTGCATGTTGGAAATAGTGTTGATCAGTGTTGGTTTTTCTGGTGTGTGCATGCTGTGCTGTGATGATCTCGCCCTGCAATCCACACCCACTTTTTAAATGTTACAGAGCATCCCATCTGATGTAAAAGCACCAGCTGTGTACACCAGAGATGAAAACCTTTACTGGAGACAGATTAGAATGGAAAATACAGCAGTGTAGAGTTATAAGCAACCTAAATATCCCTTCAGGTAGGGTTCGTTCTAGCCCTCACGGTCATTTCAGCTCTTATTAAAAAGACCACAACCTGTGAACAGTTCGGCATCATGCTTTTGACTTCTCACAGAAAGGACTTGTCCTGTGTTACAACCTGGACTTTGCTCTTTGAAGCCAGCGTCATAGCAGGGTATCTGTGGGGTGGCATGATATCGTGTAGGTGGAACGCAAAGAGCCAGAGCAGTGTCTAAATGCTGTTCACACATGTGAGCGTGTGATTGAACAAAATGGATATCCACAAGCCTTTCCTTCCCTCTGGTTTCCAGATGTTTAGTTGGCTCAGTTTACCAGTATACAGCCTGGCGTCTGCTGGGACTGATGCCAAAAGATGTTGTTTCAATGCAAAAACAACTTACTTTAATATTTAACAGAGTGAAATTGTCAGGGAGGTTATTTTCCGATGCCCATGCCGCTCGCGCTCCCAGAACATCAGACAGGCAGGTAGACTGTCACAAACTCCGACTAAGGTTAGAAATTCCTGCCCGATCCAGTTCAAAATCCTGATTAAATCACTTGTAAACCAGGCTGTTTTCCACTTCTGATTAAAAAATAACCTGTTTCCAAACAGAAAAACAGCCAAACTGGTACAAAATCCAGTGAGTTCAGAGAGACTGGTGCCACAGAACAGTCTAGTTTATTTCTAAGCAGGTTTAAAATGCTGTTTCATCCTGCTCTACGGCTATTTAGCACATGCTTTCCCCCCGAACGAGAGTAAGAACCCTTTGTTGCTTATGAGAACACAATTTATCCCACATTAAACATACATGCACTGATCCACGTTTAAAGCAGCTAAACTACTGAAAGAGATTAAACATGTCCTTTGTTGTTGCGGTCCTAATGTGGAGGGGAGGCAGTGCCAGATACAACTTGTTTTAGCCAGAAGCATCTGATCAGCAGATCTCACGGCTCCGGACACAGCAGGTATAGTTAAAGGTCAGAAAGATAAGAAACGTAAAACAAACAATAACATCTGGACAACAACAGCTGGAAGAAACTCAGCTGAGGCTGGAAATGGAGAATAAAGACCCTCCAGCACCTTTTACTGCTTTTATTTAGACCAAAGTTAACTTACAATATGCTTCAATCTTTTATTTAGGTTTTGTTAGTTTTTACTGCTGAGTATATGAAGGTAATAGTACCATGATTTATGAACTTGTTATAATTATTTGGATGTAAATTTCACGTCACACTTGAGAGGTAAGAGTCTGGTTGTTGAGTCATTAGGTGTTTATTTCCAGCCTAGCGGAGAGGTGAATGTCTCAGAGACGTAAGCAGCTGAAACTCAGGGGAAAACTCGTTTATTCCAGGCTACAATCCTTTTTTTCTGTGTTTTGGAACATAAAAGTCTTCAAGCTCTCTTTTCGGTGTGCAACCACGGCTAGGAAACAAACGTAAGTGGGTTTCTCTGCCACTGGAAGACGTGTCCCGGGATGACGCCGACAAGACGCCCAGTGGGGGCCCAACTCGCTCGGACTCTGAGCCCTTCATCGCCTCGCCCGACCCCACGTCACCCAGTCAAACGCTCCGTAATAACCGAGCCCATGATAGCAGCCGGAGTAAGTTTCCAGCATCTCGCTGTTCTTTTCTCCCCACCTGCCCCTGTTTTGCTCCTTTTCCTGGCCGGTGTGCTGTTTGCTCTTTACCCCTCTGATATGGCTTCGTGTTTGCTCAGCACTTTTCCCCCCAAACTGCAATCTGTACACGGAGCCTGATGTTTTCATAATGCATGCCTCAGTGAATGCTCTGATCATTTTGCTCAAAGGGAAATTTTCTGAACCTTTTCAGCTAATTAAATGAGAGAATCTAAAGATCTGTGAGAGATTAGTAGTTTGTGTGGATGTGAACTTATTGTGTTAAACTGTTAGGTGAACTTGTCTCCTCCTGACCCTACGTGTGTCCTCATCGGCAGGTTGGAGAGCAGAGCCGAGGGATTATGGCGACGACGCAGCCAGCGTGCGGAGCGACGGTGGAAGCGTCCGTGGAGGAATGCGAGGCAGAGGGAAAGGACGTGGACGTGGGAGAGGACGTGGACGAGGTGTGTAGATCAGTTCAGTCATAACTGACTCTTTTGCTTTCCCACCTTTTCTTTTTAACAGCATGGAAAAATTTTGCCGCAGCGTTTCAAAGCCCTTCTCCGTCATGCGTCTTTCTAAAACATTGTAAAACTGTTGTTTGCTCCGTGCAGCACCATCTTTACCAGTCACATGACCCGCTACCCCACATCCGGGGTAAATGCATAACAAGTGTTTCCATTAAACCTTCGCGATAAACGTCTATATCAAAATGTCTGAAAACACTCTCACGAGAGCGTAGAAGCTCTTATATTACGGGATTTTAATTGCGATAATTAGAATTTGTGTAATGGAATTGCAGCTTTAGAGCAGGGTTGGAGAAGCAAAGAAGAGCTTTATAAAAGCGACACTATTGTGTGATCTTTACATTTAATTGATCGTAGTGGTAAATACAATGGTTAATTATAGAATTAAATAACCCTGAGATCCTGGTAGAGCAACGTACACCTGTGTAATAGTCGCATCGCAGGTCCTGCCGTGTATTTACATTGATTGATTGATTGATTGATTGATTGATTGATTGTTTTTTATTTAAGTGTCATGCACAAATGTACCCAGCCCAAACAGGCTTATATGACACTATACATTTACACGGAAGATGGTTCCAAATAATTATACACAACATTATTAATGACCTCACTTTAACTAACAGGATACAAAACTTTTTGTGTCAATGTCCATGCGTTTTCTATAAATTATATAGTATAGTATGTAAACAGCCAACTTAACATATCACCATCAGAAAGCCAAAACAAATCTGGATTTTTACACTGATTTTTTTTAAAAAAAAAAGTCAACTTAAATCATTAAAAAAAGGACAATAAAACACAAAATGGAATTCATCTTCAACCACACCTAAGTCACATATAACACACAATCTATCCTCTTCTGGAAGCTCTTTATATCGCCCCACCTCCACCATCAGAGGCAGGACTCATGCTCTGGGCTCAGAGAGACCATTGTCCTCTCTTTAAATTACATTTAACATATGATTCTGTATAAAAATCTTCTTTAAACTGCACATAAGATCTTAATTTTGGTTTATTGTACACATTTCCACTGCTCTTTGTGAAGGTCAAACATTATCTGCCTAAGGTCAGTAATTTTACACTGCAGATCATTAAAAAATAAATGTTTATTTACCAATGAAAATATTTCAAAAACCTCACTTGACCAAAGCATTTTATGAGCTTTGTCCCACTTAAAAATTTTTTCCAGTTATTCTATCCTCAGGTAAGCGCAGGAGGCGGTTCCAAAGTCTAAATACTTCCCCCTCTTTGTTTAATCAGACATGGCTCCCACCCCATGTCCCCCTCTATTTACAACTGCTCCAAAGCTGACAGGCGTAAACAAACATGATACATAAAACATTTAGTCAGGACCGAACATAATAACGTAAGAATAACTCAGACAGAAATCGTACTTGTAACACCAAAAACAGAAGTTTGATCAGTACAGGTTGATTGTCAACAAGATGGCAGGAGTGCAGTATAACTTAGTGCTGGAAATGTAGTCATATTGCAGGGTTAGAAAAATGATCATGCATCTCTTAACCCTGGTACTGACTGGTATTTCTTTGCTTTCGCAGGTCGGTATGAATATTCGCTGAACTATCGAGACGCTCCGTCATCGGATGGTTCGGTTCAGGTCCCCTCAGAGTTTGGCACCAACATGATTTACTACTACGATGATGGCAGCAAGGTCCAGATGTACACAGTGGATGAAAAGTTGCTTAAGGAGTACATCAAACGGCAAATGTAAGTCTTTAAATGGCTTCACTCCTCCATGCATCCATATCGCTTATTCCAGTGTAGGGTCACGGGTAGCTGGAGCCCACCCAGCAATCATCAGGCCAGAGGCGGGGTCTGAACTGGTTTAACCTAAAGAAGCAAATGTACATGTGTGCTGCACTCTGTGGATTAAATACTGTTTAGAGATTATATTTAATACATTTCATGTATTTAATATTACACAACCACTCATAGTTTTTCATTAGGAAACACACTAATCTGGCTTTGAAGAATCAAGATAACAGTGTTCACCTGAGTAAACCATTTCAGAGCGACAGACATGTTATATATATGTTCTGTTAACCCACAAGTTATGTTAAATCATAGCTGCATGATCATCTTCACCAAATCCTTAATCTGGACTTTAGTAGCAGGTTGCTGTAAAGCAGCTGGAAAAACAGGCGGCTTTCCTGTCGGAGTTGGGAACACCTGGTTCATGGACTGGTTTGGTTATCATAAGGCTGTGGTGAACAAACAGCTCACAGGGTTCTGCATTTATGTTTGTATTTGATCCACTCTGATGTGGATTCAGGTGTTTCAGCACGTCACCCTGTAAGGTTTCCATGAAGATGGAGCTACTTCTGCTCCTTTTACTCCCATAGAGTAACATAGACACAGTTTAAACTGCAGCCATGTTTTCCACCGATGGTTTATCAGGATAGATGGATAAAAATCATATCAGGTGCAATAAAACACTTAAGTACCAATATTTTAAATTAATATTTAATGTTGATACGTGTGGTATCTGTCTTACATTTTATGTTTGTTTTTTTATGTCTTTTAAACTATTTGTTTTTACTGTTTGTGTTCAGAACATCAATTTCCAGAGGAACCTGTCTGAATAGAGGAATAAAGTTTTATCTGATATAATACAATCTAATATAATGCCTTCAGATAACCTGTAAATGATTGTATAGTAATATTTTTGTGTTTAGTAGTTTATGTTTAGTAACAGCATCCATGTTGGGATGCATCTTACAATTTAGATATTTTCACACATTTGTTTAAGAGGGAAACTTATTTAATTGATTTAAAAGCGATTATTTAGTGCAATCACAGGCTTTACTTAATAAGTGAAGTCTATGTGGAAGTTCCTAAAATTGCAGTTCCCCTGTCATCCACTAGGGGCTCCAAGACAAATCAAATCTATAGACTCCCATGTTAAAAAGACAACTTCACAGCAGAAGTAAACATGTTAACAGCCTGGTACAAAAACAAGTTGTGTTTACCTTTATGATAACTAGGAGGGGTCTTATAACTCATCACTTTAAACTTTATTTAAAATGAAATTAGGCATTATTAAGGACGTGTCCTTTTATTGGCAGGTATCCAGTATGCACGGGCAGAGTCAGCCGGCTAACACTGCTCCTTAGCCTCTGTCAGCTGTTAGATCTGTGTTAGCTCTCAGCTACATGTAGCTCAGAGTTTGATAGATGTCAATCATCCACTCACAGCCCACCTCCACCTCTTTGCCCATATTTGTATTGTAGCGGCTTTATGCGTGACGCTACCAAGATGGCAACAGTAGGAACTTGTGAACTGCTATGTGAAGTCTATGGTTCCACACAACGCAGAACGTTTGTCAGTACACTGTTTCCTGTTACACCGATTACATCGGTGCATGCAGTAGAACTTGGCTAATAACTTTGCAGCTTTGGTGCTGTAGTTCTTATAGTGACTTTTTAAAGTAATTGATAACAAATCTTTTGACTTTGTTACATTTTGGGGATTTCAGGTGACTGATGTGAAAGCACATTTACTCTCTGCCCCATCCAAAAACACCCCAATTTCCACCAGATGCGTGTGTGCTGTGTTCCAGCTGCCTCGCAATACAAGCAACAGGGGTTCAGTCTCCATAACTGCATCCACTAGATCACAAAATCTTTACCTGTCTAAATAGGTAATATGCATTAAAAAGAATGTATTTATATGTTAATAAGTATGTTTATCTCACCATCCACTTGCAGAACGATGGTCTTGGGCCACACCTTCTCTTTGTGAATATGATCTGTGGTGTCACATGAAATGTTGTGGTTCACTTCCATGATAAGCATCTTGTCGTGCATGATGAAAGAAAGAGACGGAGACCCCTACAACTTCCTGCTAACGTGGTTTAACCAGTAAAGATGTCATATTTACAGTGTCAATGATCGCAAACCTGCACTGGGACATAATTTTGAAATTTACCTGATGTTTTCCTGCTACGTCTGATTTCCTTGCAGCTGGGATTCACATGTTTGGGAAGTGTTCTGTTAAAAATAGACCGTATCTTTAGCAGAGAGCGAGATGGTCGTTCTGACCCTTACGGTGACGCACCCAATGTGAAGCACACCTTTTACTAAAACAGCTGCGATCAGCTGCAGAGGTCGCACTGCACACAGGTGAAAACTGGCCTTCACAAGACGCTGGCAGCATCCACCTCCAAGCTGCAGTCAGGTGTCATAAATGAGGATAATAATTACTAAAAAGTCCATAATTAGAATCCAATAAATACAATTTAATAAATATATCTCGTATTTCAGTCCAATAAATAATTGTTAAAATAAGTCAGTTTCACATAAACCAGGTTCTGTCTGTTTAAAAGTTTAATATAAAGAATAAAAGATGTGTAGTAATGCTGCCTTCATGTGCTGCAGGAATAATGGAAAACACCACTTGGTCAAATTTAAACATGAACCCTTTCGTCGTATTTTTCACCGGAGTACTTGAAGATTATTTTGATACCCGAGTTGCCAAGAAGAGGTCGGATTTGACTTTTCAAAATGGCGGAAAGCAGCAAATAAAATTGTGGAAAAACAAAAACAAAACCCAGAATCAGTTATTACATTATTCTGTTACACCAGCAACGCTAATGGCTGTAACATTAGCTTAATTCTGTCCTTAAAACTAGGCTACTATGTGATTTATAATCCATACATAATGCTGCACACTTACTGCTTCAGGTGTGATACATCTTGTTCTGGATGTAGCAGATGAATTAATAAGTACAGGACTGTTTTACACATGTAGCAGCTTATTATAAAGTTTCTGTCTGACATTTTTATTATACTATGACCACATCAAGTGGAAAATGTCATCTTTCCCACAGCACATGATAGCAGCATCAGTCATTGCTACCTATACGTAACAGATGCTACACAGATGGTACACAGCAACAGTCATAATCAAGGGAATCGTTTGTCAGTAGAAATAAAGCCAACAAATAATGTTTATTTATGGGAAGGGTAGTTATTTGAACACACTGGGATCTGTGCCATTTATTTTCAGTAAATATTGCAGCTAAAAAGTTGTAAAAATCTTTTTAGTGACTCTAAATGTGCATGGATTATGTTTTGTTTACTCTGGCCTGCAGGGGGCGGTGTTCCCTTTGAATGGATGGACGCTCTGCCCTCATTAAAAATCAGACTCCTACCAGAGGAGGGTGAGGGTGAGGTGAACTCCTATATATAGACTTTGTGCTTTTGAGGGGACAAGCAATGAATTATATGCAGACCTGCACAGGGCAGGGTTAAAAAAAATGAAAGAAAAGAGGTATAGAGTGGTAATGGATGAGAGAAAGACAGTGGAGGGGAGTAACGAGGGGTTGTACAGGGTTATTCAGGCTGCTCGTTCAGCCGACTTTGCTCTGCATGAAGCGATAACTATTTACAGCCTGCAGGCTGGACTTGGCATGCTGAAACGGTGTGTGTGTGTGTGTGTGTGGCTGATTTAAAGTGGTGTGACAAGCGGTGGATAGGGAGCTTTTAGGAAGCAGGGAGCTGTCTACATGTGGTGTTCTGGAAAAAACTATCTTGCCTTATAAAAATGGTTCTTTTACTGACCGCAAATTATTATGAGATCAGTATTGTTTGAATTTTAAGAGAAATGTAACGTGTTTTTTGTTCATAAAGTTACTCCAAAGTGATTGGCTCACCTTTGCAGAGCAGCATTACTTAAGGTGCAGATTTTAAACCCACTCCCAGTTTGCCGTTGGTCATATGAAACCAGAGATATGATCACTTAGGTTTAATATCACAAATATTTCTGTAACAGGGTGTAAAAGTGGGATTTGAAACTGTTAAGATTTCCATATATTCTCCATCATTTCCACCCGAATAAAAGAGATTTAAAACAGCAGATCCGACTCATCCAGATGAGATCATTTCTGTGTTCCTGAGAACTTTTGAGTCCAGTGTGTTTGATTAAAACTCTGTTTCAGAGATAAACAGTGACGAAGTGCGTTATCAGACCACAAAGCTAGCAAACATGAACCTATATGTGTTATATGAAGCCAGAATCAGCAAAATGAGCCCAAAACCAAATCTGACATGATTTGGGATGCATAAAACTAAAGCCATGTATTAGATAGAGAAACCTTAGTCCTGAGGAAACTTGATGTAATAATAAGCTTCCTTAGTTAAACATATGTAAATACTGTGATACCATCGTTCCTTTAGGAACATACAGGAGGAAATACATTCACCAATAAGTTGAGATTGTCTCCATATTATGTGACGTATTCTCAAGCAGAGTTAAACCCTGTGTATATTAGCTTACCTACCTAGCAGTGTGTGTACAAGTGAGAAAATGTTTGCTCTCTAAACAGATTAAACTCTGTGCAAATTAGACATTTAATAAATCTTTTAGGTCTTTTGCATATTACACCATGACTGCAAACATGATAACATTGTTTAGTTTGATGTGCTAGAGAAAACCTGATGGTATGTGTTGCAGCAGAGATGCAACGATGGATTAGAAACGAACTGCAGGACCTCCATGCTGCTGCAAAAGGTGGCAGATCCATGACCTGCCTTTCACCCAGTGGCTGCTGAGATAGGCTCCAGCTACTTTGGAAAAAGCAGTACAGATAATGGATGGATGCGTAATGGGCGATAGGAATGTGATTAAGCACTGTGTGGCTGTTTCCTGGGGTTTTGCTGGAAATCGGTGCAGCATTGTGGTGGAAGAAAGCACAAAAGTACCAAAATGCTACCAAAGACTGTCTGATGCAGATAAAGATGTGGAAAAATAACAATGATTGGGTGTATAACGTTCAGATCTGCTGGAAAAGCTGAAGCAATCTGTACTTTTTCCCTTTTTGTTTGCTTGATTTGATATTGTTTTAGTAAAAATTGCAGCTTTATGAACACGGTTGTGTGGTGAAATTCACAGCGTCTGCAAGAATTTACAAGTAATGTATTAAATCAATTTCAGGAGTTTTTACAAGGAATAACCACTGAAACTGACAGAAACTGCTGCAAAATGGAGTTTTTAGGTTGCAAAAAACAGAACAGAGCAGCGTTTTTACGTTTGTTACTTATCAGACTCAGTAACTTCATTCTAACATGACTTTTTGTTGGTTACTGTCAAATAAATGAAAAATGTATGGACTAAGACCATGCTGTCCTTTCCCAGCGAGTATTACTTCAGCATCCACAACTTGGAGCGAGACTTCTTCCTGAGGAGGAAAATGGATGTGCAGGGCTTCCTCCCCATCTCCCTCATTGCCAGCTTCCACAGAGTCCAGGCTCTCACCACTGACATCAGCCTCATCATGGAGGTAACGTCACATCATCCACGAGTCAGCTGATCTGACCGGGTTCTGTTGCTGGGAACCTTTAGATCTGTTTGTGTTTCCAGGCTCTGAAAAGCAGCACAGAAGTTGAGCTGGTGGACAACAAGATTCGCTGTAAAGTGGAACCGGAGCGCTGGCCCATCCCCGTCCCTCCCATCATCGGTTCTCCCCGCACCGACTTCTCCCAGCTCATTAATTGTCCAGAGTTTGTCCCCCGGCAGAACCTCGGCTCCACAAACTCTGGTTAGTACGCAGATTTCACACCATTAATCAGCAGAATGAACTGGCTGAGATCAGTTTAGTTGGTTTCCGACAAGCTGCTGGCCCACATGCTCACATGAGCAGCAAATATGGATTAATCGCAGCAGTGAGTAGTCCTGATCAGTTGCACCTGTCCTGACACTTTGTAGCATTCCTGCTATATTAAAGTATTTATTTGTCAGGCTGTTTTGTCTGTTTTAAAAGGAAACCATCATAAAACTGCAGCATTATGGAGACAAAACATTAGTTACAGTTGACTGCATTGATTTACCACATCCATTTATCTAAAGTAACTCATGTTTAGAGTTTAGAATTAGTTCTTCATAGCATTTTATCCATAAATCCAAATAAGATGTGTGTGATTTATATGTAGTGAATGCATTGAACTAGGAAGTGTGTCTGTGTGTGCTGCTGCAGAGCTGTTGCATAGATTGACAGCCGACCAGTCAGCCTCTGCTGTTTGTTCACTCTCACGCTACATTGTTCACCGAGTTGGTGCCAACAGGTATACTTAACAGGACAGAAAGAAAATAGTCTTTTAAAATTTTGGAATTTGTGAATTGCAAAGGCACTTTTGGGATTTGGGAGCACTATGATGATTAAAGTGTGACAGTCCAAAGCTAGAAACGGTGTAGCACATCCACAGATAAAGGCTCACTGCATGTTGCAGGTGGTTCATGTGGCATTCTTGTGACAAGGCAAGGCAAGTTTATTTATATAGCACCTTTCATGTACAAAAGCTGTTCTCCATACCTGCTTGCTTCCGCTATTGATTGTACCGCAACACAATTCTCTGTTGTAAAAGCTCCACATTTTGGTGGTTTGGCCACAGGCTGATGTTGGTAAATGAGGCTGTTCAGGGTTGCCTGAATCCAGTCCTCGACCTTTATTACCCTGCAACCAGTCAGACCGCATCACATAGAAGCATTTCCCAGTCAGACAGCATCACACTGACACATTTCCCAGTCAGACAGCATCACACTGAAGCATTTCCCAGTCAGACAGCATCAGACTGAAGCATTTCCCAGTCAGACAGCATCACACTGAAGCATTTCCCAGTCAAATATCATCAGACTGAAGCATTTCCCAGTCAGACAGCATCACACTGAAGCATTTCCCAGTCAGACAGCATCACACTGAAGCATTTCCCAGTC
>JBAMHV010000021.1:19245288-19271193 GCA_037177535.1 Pseudomugil gertrudae
AGCATCACACTGAAGCATTTCCCAGTCAGACAGCATCACACTGAAGCATTTCCCAGTCAGACAGCATCACACTGAAGTTTTTCCCAGTCAGACATCATCAGACTGAAGCATTTCCCAGTCAGAGTTGCTGTTATTTCCTCTGGAAGTTGGTGTGAAATGTAAAATACTGGCTCTGATCAGAACAACATGACCAGGAAATAAAAATTCTTCAGTCAGTAATGCAAACAGATCACATACATGGAGTCCTGCAGCCTAAACAGCTAGTTGTAGTTTGTCTGCTAGCAGTTGTTACTGGTTGAACTGGAAGCAGGCTAAAACTCTTTTTTCCCCTGAGAGTTGGCATCACGATGAGTTTCTGCATGATGTGTCTGCCATTTCAGCTTCATCGCCTGTGACTGAGACTCCTCCTGAGACAGCACAGCCCGAGAACTCAGCTGAACCCACCTCCTCCAGCCAGGATCCCCTCCCAACCGCAGACAGCTCAGAAGATGCACCCGCCCCGGATAACTGGATCCAGGTGGAGAAACGCCACCGACAGGCATCTGGAAAGCCAAAGGTAGTCCAACCCTTTCACACGCATACGTCCATATGAGCTGCCGAGCAGGCTGCTGAAGCAGAACTGATGTATGAAACACAAATATTCTGATTTCCATGTTTCTTTTATTCCCTCCATCACTTCTCTGTTTCTCATCCCTTCCTCCATTATTTCCTGTCATCACCTCCTCCTGTCCTCCATCTCTTGGCCAGCAGCATGTCAGTGATGATGTGTGTGCTGCTGGCTCCTCTCCCCCCTCAGTGCTCCAACCTGACCACCTCCCCCCTGCAGTTGAGTACCTCCTCCTCTCACTCACCCATCTCAGTCTTCATCCTCTCCTTCCTTTTTACCACTTGTTTTTCGTGTAATGTCCAGTTTTCTTTGATTAGCTGTGAGCAGTTGCAGGAAGGCACGTAGATTTTCCCAGTTCCTTCTTGTTTCTGGTCTGAGCTGGTTCCAGTGATGCATACGGGTCATTCTATGCTACTTCCACAAGTGGCTCACACGCTTATCAAAAAAGTGAAATCCTCACCAGATGTGGATGATACTTTTTGAGTATTTGATGAGGGCATGTGTCAATTTTGACGAGATTTTTCTACGTCTTTCTATTTTCCACCATTTTCGAGTGGTGTTATCTTAAGAACTACTCTATAAGTAGCTGAAATATGGTATAATAATACACCTCCATCTACTCTGAGTATTCAAAAGACCTGATGTCAAACCTCATAAATGATAACGTCTTCAAAAAGGTGGGAAAAAATCACTGGTTTTGTGGTCCATGTGTCACATGACAGCATGGTATACCCCTCAGCTTCTTCATTTTCTCATTGCTTTGCAAACACAAGCTTTGTTTAAAGCATGAGGGGGTTTTCAGGTTTATTTTCTGGATGACAGTCACACTAAATCTAAAAAAAGGTTTTTACATGTGGGGGAAATCTGTTTTAATGTAAAGGTCAAAGGTTACTCTTCCTCCAGATCAGGGTGAATTTCACCTTGCTTAAAATACCTTTAAAAATAAATACTTAGAAACTTTGCTAATTATGCTATGAATGTGTGGCTGAAAAGATTTGATTAGAAGTAAAGGTTCATGAAAATCATGATTTTTGGTGACAAATAGTCTTTGAAGCAATAAGTTAAACAAGAATTTAAGATAAAATGTAAAACAAACATAAATAGAAATGGTCTCATATGTCAGGATAGAGGAATTTTTTACCTTTAAATTAGGATTTCTGAATATTTTTTAGTCTGAGTCCTGAAAATGAGTTAAAATAACAAGAAATTTCACAAAAAGTTATTTGGTTAAGTTTAACCCCGTTTTGTCTCCCCTCCTTCTCTGTTAATGTCTTTTTGTTTTCTGTGTCATCCAGAGAGACAACAAGCCGCCCCCTCTGAGCCATCAGGCTCCTCCTCAGACCGAACCCGACCAGGAGGAGCTGGACTTCATGTTCGATGAGGAGATGGAGCAGATGGCGCCCAGGAAGAACAAGTTTACAGACTGGTCGGACTCTGATGACTCGGAGTATGAACTGGACGACCAAGACGTCAACAAAATCCTCATCGTCACCCAGACGCCTCCCTATCTCCGTAAGCATCCTGGGGGGGACCGAACAGGCAACCACGAGTCCCGAGCTAAGCTTACGGCCGACCTGGCGAAGGCCATCAATGACGGGCTGTACTACTACGAACAGGACCTGTGGAAGGGAGAGGAGCCGCCTGACTGCAGCAAGGTATGATGAATCTTTCTTTCAAAGTGAGGGATCAGAGGGGGGGGTGTAATATTTAAGCAGCCAGCTGTCTCCAAACGACTCTGCCACAACATTTTGACTCGAGAACAAGGTAAACGTTCTTGTGGAGTTTGTAACTTAAACAAGTAAAGCTGAACAAACCCTGCATCCATGGTGTTCCAGATCAACAAAAATCAGTGTGTTGCCAACCATCCAGCCAAAACAAATGATTAAAACGGTCACCAGGGAGACAAAATGAGGTCCTTTAATCACAGTCAGCGTCTGGATTAATGGTAAGAGTCCGGCTCAGTTCAGGGGATGCAATGAAGCTGGTTTCTGTTCTGTTGAGTCTCTGTTTGCACAGAGTAATCAGCACAGGGCATTTTTACCAATATCAACCACCCCGGAGATCCTGGGGGAGACCTGATCCAGTCAGTTAGGGTGACGTCACACATCACGGGATGGGGCTGCAGCTGTGAAAACACATTTATCTATCTTTTTCGCTTCGTTTTGCTCCACTATTTTGGATAACAGAAAGCAACCGCATCTGAGCAAACTCCTGCATATTGGTGCTTCACTGTACAGGAAGTGTAATTCAGTGGTTCCCAAACTTCTCCGGGATAATGGGAAACCATGTGTGTGGCTAAAAACGATGAGTTTCTTCCTGTGGCTGACTGGCTGACTGGCGTACAGATCCGTACAGCGGATTGAAGGAAAAATTTGACCCACTTGTGGGTTGGGACATGGTTTTATGGAAATCCCTGGTCTAATGTGATCCTGTGAACCTGTACGTCCGAGCCAGTCTCGGGAAGTAATGTTGTAATGTTTCATGGTGACTCCTTCTTATTTCATAGCGTTTAGAAAATGGTTAACAGGAAAAAGGAGAGATGGTACTTTTCCTCAAGGCTTTACCAAAACAAAACAGAGGAATCTGCCATAAATGGAAAGTCTTTTTATTGATCACTGTGGCCTCCACCTTGTTCTTATTCGTTCCCATCAACATGCCTCTTCTTGTTGTGTTTCAGCTGCTTCCCTCGTAAAACCTGCATTCTTTAAGCTTTGCACCGTCACTGTGACGGTCTTTAAAATAAGCCCGGAAGCTTCTGCAGAGGAGTTGATATTTCCAGTGTGTTAAGAAAAAACAAGGAAGTTAAGACTTAAAAACATGGTGAATATAATAAAAGTGGTAGAGTTCAGTCCTGAGTCATAGGAATTATAACTTGACTGGTTCAAACGGCGCATTTAGCGTAACGCGGGACATCCAGTGAGAAGCAAAGACAGAGTAGTTCTCTAGAGTTTTTCAGGGCATGTTGCTGCTGCATATATTATACAAAGGTACCGGTCCTGTTTAGCAGAGAAGGAATTAGATTATGAGAAATAATGACAATATTAACGAGGAGATACTGATCTTCATCGCAAGTTCCCTCTTTTTCATCAGTAATAATGCAATCATTTTTGTAGCTGTTGTGAAATCTCTCCATAAGCTGTATGTTATAAAATCATAGTGTATAAAAAAGACACCACAGAGAAAATCCCATTTAATAAACTTTTTATTTTGAGCCAGCAACCAGCATTCATGAGCTTTAAACAGAAACCAGTGTTCCCATACTCTTATATAAGGAGGTCACATAGAATAAAATCACGTGTGTGTGATATAACCAGTTTATATATCCTCTCTGGTTACATCAGCTATATTCAGTACATCCATACCCACTTTAATCATTAATACAGTTTATTTTTGTGACGGAGCAGTTAAACCTGTCCCGGTGCAGATACCCACACAGTGCCCCCCCCCCGTGCGAACCTCCACACTTCAGAACTGACTGACCTGCTTTTTTGGAAATGTTGCCTTGTCTGCACGTTCATGCATGAAATATAGGTTACACAGCATGATGCAACGTTACTGGAGAGCAGGGAGACGTTATGAGGTGGTTTTATGGCACAGGATCTGCAGCAGTTACAGTGTGCAGACACACTTGGATTTACCAGTAAATAATAAATACTGGCTCGTTTTCATACCCTGCATATAGCTGACTGTCAAACTGATGAAGAGGATGGTGTGACACTGTATGAAAGAGACTTGTTAGCACACACAGAATAAATGAACAAAGTAAATACTTTGCTAAGATGTACACAGGTGTGTTGGAGCAGTTGCAAACCTGTAAGATGTCGGCCCTTGAGGACCCACCCCTGCTTTATACACAGATCTCTAACCAGCCAATCACAGTCAATAAATACATGATCTAACACACACCTGCTGAACAGACAGGACTGAAAAGATACCATCCAGCCTGTTCTAAACGTCTGGATGGTGATACAGCTATCAAACAGAACTGCTATTTGCACCTGGAGTGCCCTCTTCGTGCACGAATCGCTCGTGCTCAGAGGCTTTGAGCATTTCTGGAGACAACAAAGCGACAGCCAGAGCTTGGCTAGCTGTGGGGCATCCTCCTCTAAATGTAAGGCTGCAGATTGATCAGTGTCTTCATAAATAAGTTAGCTTTAGTGCCTTATCTTCACAGTTGCCAAATTCTGATTTTATTATGCTGCAAGTAATTTAGTTGTTTATGCATTAAAAAATAACCCATTAATGTTGCTATCCTGGATTAAAAATCCCTTTTGTTGTCTAATAATGTGGAATATATTTATTTTAGAAATATGCCCCCCACCTTGGGGTTAATGCCTGACCTTACTGAAATTCACATTTTGCATTCTAGTGATGCTTTTGTGCCATTTTTACCCACAATTTCTAGAGTTATTGTTTATCACAGTATAAGTCCTGAAAAAAGGAGGCAGGAGCTTTTCTTTAAATTCATAAAACCTTCAGTCATTTTAACTATGAGAACATATCCACAGTATTTAACTAAGCCGTGTAAGGGACCAGTGTAACATAGAGATTCTTTGCTTTTGATTATCCTCGTGTATTATTATAAAGAAGCTTAAAATCCTTTTATCTCATTAATTATTACATTATTGTTGTAACAGTTGGAAGAAGTGGCCAGTAGGCCTTTAGTAGAGGCCAGACTGAATAAATATACACTAAAAGAAAGGATGTGGTGTTCTAAGACGTGTGATAAAGGAAAAAATAATCCCTGCTCTGTGGTGGTTTCTGGGTCTGAAAGAAAAGCTCCTTTTATCAGTGCTGGGGAAAGTGTTGAGTCAGAGGTCTGCAGGAGGGAAGTGAGAGAGAAAAGGTTGGTTGACCTTTGATACGCCTGAGCTGCAGCAGCAGGGCGAATAGAGGGACTCGTGTCCTGATAACGTCAGAGCGCTCGTACATGCAAACAAACCGGGATTAGTAACGCGCAGGCGCCATCAGGCAGAAAAGAAAACCACTCAGGTAAACTGTGTAGAAATGAAGCATACCAAAATATTTCTAATAGATTAAACTTAAAACACTGACGTGCTTTCTTTTGCAATGATGTTTCACTGCGCTTAGTTTATTTCAGCTTTAAAAATATAAATATAAACTGCTGGCCCTTATAATTAGCAATTTGTTATAAATGCAATATAATCTTCATGTAAAGTAGATAAGACAGGCAAAATTTTATCCAATTAATTAAACCAAATAAAGTAAAACAAATGTAAAAATGGTAAAGTAATTAAAAATAAATTTATTATAAAAATAGTTCAAGCATTTAAAATAAACTAAAATAGTAAAATTACATTTGAAGAAAATTTCTATTAGCAAAAAAAGCTGAATCAAATTGATTAAAAGTACAAAAAATAAAGGGAAATAATGAGAAAGCAAAATAAATAATGTGAATAAAATAAAATGGTAAATTTTACTTGGATAAATGGAAAATCTACATGAATATTTATATAAAATAAAGTTCAATAAAATTAAGTTAAATAAGATACAAATGAATGAAACGGCTAAAAGTACAATTAAGTCCATTTAATTTAATTTAGACTTTAAATTTAATTAGATCAAATTGTTCCCGGAGCATTTCTGAAATCCCTCCAGTTTCCAGATCCTCGTCTTCGTCAGCAGTTTCTGCGCTCAAAGGTTGCCTGTAAAGTCATCACATGTGGGAATACTACGCCTGAACACACACTCACACACACACACACACACCAAGGCCACCAGCTTTTTAACACTGACAGTAAAGTTCAGAGTCCGCTGCACATCTGCTGTGTGTCACAGCGTCCTGCATGGCTACAGCCGCTGACTGCATCTATTATTTGGGCCTGCATGTGCTCCTGTTATCAGTTCTGATCCAGCATATCTGACAGGAAGTTGAACTGCTTCATTTTACACCTGTGTTTAGTTCAGGTTCAGATTTGTCCTGCTGGATGTGACGTTGCTGTCTTTGACTTTGCAGCAGGGCGTGGAGAACTTCAAGAAGCTGAATGTCATCAGTAAAGATGAGTTCGACATTCTCACCCCTAAAGTGCCTGTTGACACAAACCAGGAAGTCCCACCTCCTCCCATGCCAGGTGGGTTTGTGCATTTTTACCATAAATATCACATTCTAGTCATTATCCCAAACGTCCAATCACCATTATGGATGCTAATCAGTATACGGATAATGTTGATGAAATAAATGTGAATGATGTTTGTTCTCAGTGGACAGCAGAGCAGAACTGGCTCGCTCACTTCCTACAACAGTCCCAGAGTCACCCAGCTCCCATCAGCCCCGAACCCCCAGAACTCCTCGCACCCCAGGACGCCAAGACCCCAACAAGACCCCACGCTTCTACCCAGTCATGAAGGAGAGTGTCTCCATAGACGGGCAGGTAAGCTCCAATGGAGAAGGTCTGTTCTATATATATCTGTAACAGTGGCTGGTAATCATTTTGAGGCGTTTAGGTGATTTCTATAAAATGAGTTGGAGCTGTGAAGCTTTCACACCAGAAAGTCCAGCGTTTTCCAAACACTAAGCCTTATTGTGCCACCATGCCTTCAAAATGCCAAGCATGTCATCATATACACATCCAATCCAACTTTATTTAAAAGCACTTCGTAGCACCCGCACCAGAGCCAAATGCTGAAGAGCAAACTACAATAAGAGGAGTGAAATAAAGCTCTACGTCACAAATAATAAATAACATGTTACATTGTATTAAAATCATGGACACAAACGCATCGTCTCTTCAAGGAGCACAGTAGGCTACTCTTTTGTCAGACATCTCCTCTGCACATGAACGCAGTGATGAAGTGGGACATAATTAAACTTAATCAGTATAAAGCTGTTCCAGCTTAATGACTACTGAATTTTACAGTGGTTAGCTTAAACCAGGGGTGTGGACTCCTGAAAGATATCTATGTCTCCCTGCTCCAACACACTAGATTCATATTAATGAATCCATGTGCACATCTTAATAAGCTGTTGGACCCATTTGGTTTGAATCAGGTGAGCTGGAGCAGAGATACATGGAAAACCCTCGAGGGTTCTCCACCCAGGCTTAATGCAGGCATCATGTTTGCACTGTGTATTAACCGCTGGTTGTAATTGCTCAGATAACGGCGCATTCACACCCGGTTAGTCCAGGTGACGTGGTGCAGGTAGAAAAGTCTCACTGCTTTGGTTTGTGTCCAAGCTGCATTAACTCTAGCAGGCCAAACTGCTGGACAATGTTAAAACAGCTGTTCACAAAAACACCGTTTTGCAGTTTGGTTGCTGGATGGTCCGTTTGCAAGCGAACTGAAGACCCCCAGGTTTTCAGCAGACCGTTACCAGCGCGGTAGGTGTTCATGCTGCGCCAAACGAATGGCAGCGTCCCTGAAGTGGCAGACGGCAGCAGTGTGAACATGTCCTCATACTGGAGTTTAGTGTGAAAGGAATGCTGTTTGTACGTGACCTGGGTGATTAGGTGATGTTTGGCAGGCAGGAGTAGCCCCGGGGTTTGATGCAGAACAGCGTGAGGGAAAGTGGAGGAGCAGGGGAGCCGGGAAGTGTAGGAGAAACTCATGGAGGAGCAGCAACACATTTGTTAATCAATGTACATATTGGTAAAATATTATATGAATCCTACTCACTCTTTCCAACCAATGGTACCAACACAGCTACCTAACTTTGTAGGGGAAACTCTGGAGGTGTTTTTATCACGGGTAAAAAATGGTTGACGGGTTTCCCTCAGGTGTATTTTCTCTAAAGCAGAAATTAAATCCCAATAAAGTCTCTATATTGTTGTTTTTTAATGATTATACGCTAACTCAGCTATCCTTAAACCAGGGGAAAGACTGAGTTAATGATTGTCTCGTACCTAAAATCCTTTTTATACGATTTTCTTTAAGATGCCAAGAAAGAAGAAGACCCGGCACAGTTCGAACCCCCCTCAGGAGGCCCACATCGGCTGGGTGATGGACTCCCGTGAACACCGACCTCGCTCTGCATCCATCAGGTCCGACTGTTCGGTTGCAACGCCTTCAAACGTATTTCTGTTTGCTCATCGTTTCCTCCATCGCTCCACAGCAGCTCCAACGCCTCTCCATCAGAAGGAGCGCCGCTGTCGGGAAGCTACGGCTGCACACCCCAGTCTCTGCCCAAGTTCTGGCATCCATCCCACGAGCTGCTGAGGGACAACGGCTTCACTCAGCAGGGATATCACAAGTACCGCAGACGGTGCCTTAACGGTGCGGCGCTCTGCAACATCCACCCTTTTCAGAAAGAAGCAGACATGTCTGTATATGAAAATGTACTCTATTTATCGTTTTCTACCAGAGAGGAAACGGTTGGGTATCGGCCAGTCGCAGGAGATGAACACTCTGTTCCGGTTCTGGTCCTTCTTCCTCAGGGACAACTTCAACAGGAAGATGTACGAGGAGTTCAAACTGTTTGCGGTGGAAGACGCCAAAGAGAATTACAGGTCAGCAGGACAGTTCATGTGTCCGTGCTCCATGCAAATGCAGAAAGAAAGAACGTCAGTCTATTTTATTTTATTTATTATAGTTTCTTTTGCATCCTAATGTACTTACGGCATGCCCTTAAGTTTTTAATCTATCTATCTATCTATCTATCTAACCCTGCCAGGAAAAATGACCTTAACTGGTCTGTCTAAATCTGGTTTAAACCCACATTTGTTGGGTTTTCATTTAGAGCAACATTGCCCGGTTTTTGCTGCTTCAGCTCATCTGGTTCAGATGAATACATTGTTAACAGGCCTGTGCAGAAGTTTCTGGAATGATCCTTTTAAATCAGGTGTTGAAGCAGGGAAACATGTCAAATCTACAGAAAATCTACAAAATGCATATCCCTTTAACGTTTTGATTACCTTGATTTCATTTTCTCATTCATTTTGAATCCCACTTAATCTGGCTTCTGTGGAAGCTGGAGTCTATCCCAGCAAGAGGCAGGATCCTTCTAGTGAGAATTTAGTGACCAAACATCCTAACACGCATGTCTATGGTAGGAGGAACCCGGAGGGAGTCGACTTTAGTCATCGATTAATACCAGAATCTTCTGGTTATCAACAAACCAACTTGTGAGCTCACTTCATTTCAAGTCTGGACTGATAGTTTGTCGTTGAGCAGCACAGGGTTAGCAGTAAAGCTGTGTGTGTGTTGCTGTCTCTGCCAGAGGCGCCTTCACACACGTGTTAAACCTGCATTCCTGTCTAAATGAGTGCCTGGCTCAGCCCTGCAGACTCAAACGACCGGGCGTAGTTTAATGGTAGAAACGGCTCCATCAGCTGATTCTGCAGCAGCTCATAGTTACTGATGGACTGGTTGGTCTGGTTCTGCTGTCAGCTGCATTAGAGCCCATTAATCATATGTAAGATAAATCCACTGTTGTTAAGCGCTGGAGACATGTGGGAAAATGTCTGATTGAAGACTGGTACATTACTCAGTGTGCATCTCAACTCCACAGACTAACGTGTTTCAGGATGCAGATCAATATTTGTTTCTACTCTGCAGATACGGACTGGAGTGTCTCTTCCGATACTACAGCTACGGTTTGGAGAAGAGATTCAGGTTAGATCTCTTCAAGGACTTTCAAGAGGAGACCCTCAAAGACTTTGAGAAAGGTAACGAGTTCCAGGAAGTACCGGGATGTTTCCAACCTCACGTCACGTCCACATTGAAAGTTTGAAGTGTGGAAAGGAGGCACACTCATTGTTTCAGATTTCTGATAGCATGGGCTGATGATGCGTTACTCCTGCTGACACTTCGCTCGGCTCAGGGAAACGTGTCGATAGTAAACCAGGTAGCAGTTCGTCCTTTAAACATGACTTTTTTTAATCAATCAGTTTAAAAGAATCAACTTTAAACTCTCTAAAGTACATTAGAGCTTTATTTTTACTCCGGTTCACATCGCAGAGCCATTTTACACAGTTCAGTTCACTCTTGTCCCGTTTATTAGTGTTTGGTCAAAATAAACACACAGCATGGTAAACATTTCTAAATGTACAAAATTAAACTATTTATTTCCACTGTGTAGCGTACGATGAGGATTGTGGTTTATCAAACTCCAAGCTGCCTGTATCTTTGAGCTAACTGAGCTAACTCAGATCTAATGGGAGCTAACAGAAGTAGGTGGGCTAAAGCTAAGGTTGTCTCATTTTTAACATGAGCATATTTATCCCTTGTAGAAAATGTAAAACTTTATATAGATATTTACCTTGAATACCATGTGATGTATCGTGTCATGTTGGGTCAGTAGGTGTAGAAAGGATTTCACAATTTGCTTCAGCAGTGTGACTAACTGAGGCAGGATGGAAGGTGGCGTGTAAAGACTTGAGCAACTTATTTGTAGTTGGGATATTTTAGCGTTGAGCTGTCAAACGGTTTTTATCAAGAGAGAGTTTTCCAAACAAAATGCTCCCGTCTGGGCGAACATGACCAGAATGGAGAGCATAAGTTCAGGGAGAAATCAGCTAAAGGGACAGAAAAGATACCAGGCTCACGCTGGTTCTCATGTACAAGCACGTGTTTGAACAAATTCATCAATAAATCAGGTCAACATCATTTATTTGCTTTAAGGTCTCATTGCATTTAACTCAGAGGCTGCTAAGTATTGTTATAGCAGAGTGCATCATGCTGCCGGTGTTTGCAGCATTATGGTCTTTCAGCACCAGCAGGATGTGTGGTTATGTGACTACAGGTATGGATGCCCGGTTTAGGGGGGCGTGGCGGGTGCACGTTCAGACTGGACCTTTTCACGTCTCTGGCAGTGAACATTCAGATTTGAGAAGGCCTCTCTAACAGCCAGTGAGGTAATACGGCTTTACTGGCTTTGTCTCCTCCAGGGCAGCTGTATGGGCTGGAGAAGTTCTGGGCCTTCCTGAAATACTCAAAGATGAAGAACCAGCCCATCGACCCGAAGCTGCAGGAGCACCTCTCCCAGTTTAGGAACCTGGAGGACTTCAGGGTGGTAGTGAGTGTCCGCTGCATGTGGCTGCAGGAAGCTTTATTTGTATAGCGCCACGTCACATCTTCATCATCACAGGGCTCTTTGCAGACGCATCAATGCACTTCTTGTCTCCGCAGCCACCGATGGGAGAGGATGGAGGCAGGAGGAGGCATCACTCATCCTCGGCTGGGGACGAAGGGAGACGTCGGCGACATCCTTCCAACACTACCTCAAAGCCTACGCAGGCCTCCAAATCTTCCAACATGGCTGCCCAGCCCGCCGCCGCACAGACCACACCCAAAGACAACCCTCAGAAACCTGCAGCGGCGGCTCCCGCCTACGGGAAGAAAGACGCCAGAGCAGCGAAGAAGTAGAGTCCCGCACCGATTAAATGAAGTCCCCTCCCGGTGCGGGGTGGAAGCTGTCCGCTCAGCGCCGAGTCTTTTCAGAACAAACTGTGAACGAAGAGAGCCGACGCGCTGGTTGACTTCCTTTGATTGTTTCAGTGCATTTCAGTTTAAAGCAAGCATAGGCAGTGAGCCTGAATCGCCTCACAGCTCGTACCGTTTACAAAACATAAAACAAGAAAAAAATGCATCCCTGCGTTTCGCCTTTTTATCTGTCAGATGCCAAAACGCTTCAGATAAACCGCTCTGATTGGAGGAGAGCTGTTCAACAGTGGTTCTATTCTGCAGCAGATAGGTCTCCCGTGCCTTAATCTTATTCACCATGGCGACAGGAGCGTGCCAGACACCAAAACTGTCCAAATCCTACTTTTAAAGGTCTTCCTAATTAATTATTTGGGTTTAACGGTGTGGAAAAGCAACACCACCTCAAGGTTTTTTTTGTTTTTTGTAGTCCAAACATCTTCAGTTGTCATGGTGACAATCAGGGTAACTCGTTGCATTTCGCTACATGTGTACGGAGTGACCCCGAGGCCGCTCCTCTCTAACACATTTCTAAGACTTGGCAGACGCTGAGCTACAATAAGGACACATTTATCCGGGAAAAGTCCCGTTTTACACCCGGTAGTTTTAATTTATTGTTTTATTTTTGTTTTTAACTTTCCATTTACTTGATTGATGGAATAGTCTTAGCCAATCGTTGCAGTTTTTAATGGCTTTTTGCTATTGAATGAATTAAAACAATATTTCAGCTGGAATTATGGGTGTGAGCTAGCATCATAAATTACCGTTTTATTAGCTTGAAGTTTACTTCATATTATGTTTTTGAGGCTTGGTGCTCTAGAGCACTTTAACGTTTTGTTTTTTTTCTTATGAGGACTTGAGGTTTTAGAGTTGAAATAAAAGAAAAAATGTAAATACTATAAAAAATAATTTGTTATTCATTTATTAATTTGATTTTAAGTGATCTGTTGTATCAGTAGTGTGTTTTTGAGTGTTTTAGGGCAGATAAATGCATGTTAATGAGTTGTAAAATGCAAAAAAATATAAAATAACAGCTGATTGTACAAACTTGTCTGTGTGATCTGTGTTCTTTGCTTTTGCTCACTCTTCTCTCACATTGCGATACATTTGCTCAGGGCGAGTCTGGAGTCGGAGAAGCAGCTTTTTGTTCTTATCTGGGTAAAATCTGTCAACACTTAAATTTAAACACAATCAGATCTCAGCTGGCTAACATCTTAGATTATCTTTGTTCCACCAGCTGCAAATCCACAGATATCTCCTAACAAAATACATCAGCCATTAGACGGAGGAAGTGGTTAAAACATGCAGGTTAACGGCAGATCACACTGAGGAAGAAACTAAGTCTACTTTTTATTACTCAGTTGCATTTAATCCATGTTTTCCACCCTATACTACCCAAAATGAGAAGCAAGAAGCATGGACCATATTGGCCAGAAGAACTATTGGTTGATATGCTGTCTTCAGGTTCTCTTTTGAATCGGTTATCAATGAAAAAATATATTTCCTAATGCAATTATATAACTAAGGTGGTATGAATGAAGATGAAAAATGTGGCAAATTAAGCATCAGTCATTTGATGTTTTCTTTATTTCAATAAATCCTCATATTACAAACATATTAAACATTACACAATGAGCATATTGATCTGGCCATTATAATAATTCATGGCTGGATGAAATAAATGATCAATAGAGGAACATAAGAGCACATGTGACTAATATTACTCATGTATTTTTCATGGATGTCTTTTTATTTCAGCTCAATATTTTATATCTTTGTTGTTTTGCATCTTTTTTATTGACACTGAGAGTCTCAGAGGTAGATTTATTACATTTTTTGTAATCATAAATAACCACAACTTCATCAAAATGGACTATTCATCACTTATTTAGGTTGTTTGACTTTTCTGCGATGGAGCGCCTAATTCTTAGATAAATCCAGGGGCCTCTGAGTCTTTGGAGTAACTTTATGTCTTCTTTTCCTAATCAATAATCAGGACATCGCGCGCTGACTCGACTCAACTAGTGGTTCAGCAGCCATACAGGACGTGAGCGCAGTATCTGTCCAGGGGCGGGTAGGCGCGCGCTAACTGTGCAGTATGGCGGACGATGGAGACAGTTCGAGCGGACCAGTTGACACAAGCGGCGGGCAAGGGACAGCGGAGGAGTCAGAAGGGCTCGGTTTAGGCGGAATGTTGCTGAATATCAGCATTTTGATTCTGGTGGCGGCGGTTTGTCTGGTAGTGTACCGACAGTGGGGCAAGAAGCTCGGCTCGGACGCGGCCCATGGCGACGAGGCCTCGGCTCTTCCCAAGATGAGAAGACGGGACTTCACTTTGGAGCAGCTGCGGGAGTACGACGGACTACAGAACCCCCGTATCCTCATGGCTGTCAACATGAAAGTTTTCGATGTGACAACTGGCAAAAAGTTTTACGGTAAAGGTGAGTAGGCAGAAGGGGGACGATCCTCTGGAAGCAGAGTGAGTTAAAAATGACACGTTGCCGCCTGTGGTGAGTCCTCCTGGAGCACAGTTTGGGCGCTAACCGCTTTAGCTTTAGCTTAGCTCTTTTGCTTTGTGTTTTGAATGGAATGCTAGCTGCTAGCTAACTACCGTGGCTTTTGAGGTCTCGACAATGCGGGAGAAAACACTTCGCCGTTATTCGTGTACAGAAATCACGTAACACCTCTTTGGATGATGTTATTCAGCTATGAGTAGAATAAAATACTTTAATTATTTATATATAAAGATATAGCTAACGTTAGCCTGCTAGCCTGTTGACATGCAGACAATGCAGTCTGGCTGTCTGGTCTGGACCCGCCGCTTGTTTACAGTGATGAGACTCGGCAAACTGGACACTTTTGGAAGATTTTAACCAGTAAGAGTTAAAATTTTGCATGCATGTCTTAACGCAGGGGTTAATTATATACAGGGTAACTTTATGCAGCTCTGTGCATAAATAAATGTCTCCATGTGTTCTTAAATAAAACAATGTGAGCAAGATAAACATGTTTTTCAGAGGTTGGTCTGCTACTCAGCAGTTCCGCTATCTTGGCAGACTTACACGTCAACTCTGCAATAATTATAATTATTTAAACACATTCCCAGCGGTCTCATGTGTCAGTGTGCTACTTCACACCACCAGGATCGAGCCAAGTAGGCCTGAATCTGTCCACATCACCAGATCATAACAGTTTTTCAGCCTCACTGGAGCTTAAACTGGTTCTTTAACTGGTGGTGTTCACACTGGACTTAAAGCAGAGGCAATCAGTTGGTAGTCCAGTTGTTCATGGCATGTTTGGTAATGCTGTAGCCTCTTTAATGTGCTGTTAATGACATTTATCTTGTTTTTAATGCACATTTATGTCAGTTATTATTGATATTGATATATATTTCATGTATAAATGAGTGGATATAAATGAAAACAAGTCAGCTGCATCCCAGAGAAGCAGTTGGAGCAGTCACCTAAGCCTGGCGATGTCATGTATTTATAGTACTGTGCATTAAAGTAGAAATACTACAACTATGTTACCCTGCAGCCGTGCTCAGGCTGCATATTAAGTAGTGGCTGTAGTTTTATCTGTAAGTTTGATGTTGGTTGTGCAAGGTAAGAGCATATCTAATCTGTTGGGTGATATGGTGGACTCTAACAGAGTCATCCTTGCAGTTATTCCTTTTTTCTGACATTTGCAGAGTTGATAAAAATAAAAAAGGGAAAGCAAAGTTTTCACATGCTAGTCAGATGATCTTGGCTTCAACATGGGATTTCGTGCAGCCGTTGGCCAAAATCTTCACTGTATCTCGCTATTTTCCTTGTACAGATATCACGATCTGATAACAGTTGCATGACCATAAACTCCTTCCCATTTATCACTTAAGCCCAGAATTTCCTTGTGTTGTGTTGTAGGATAGTAAAATGGTACAATCATGAAGATATTTGATTAAATATTTATCCTGGCTGCTTTAAAAAGGAATAATGTGACATTTATAGTTTAAAAACAGAGAAAAACTACTATATTTAATTTAGAAATTGGGAATAGCTTATAAATATGGTGGATTTACTGATATCTTGATCTGTTTGCTGTAACATTAAACTGATCGTTTATAGGTGTGGTCGTTTTAAGCTAACACGTGTCATCTGGGAGCCATCTGTAGTCCAAATATTCTCAATGTTTTGTCTTGACAAGCTGCATCTTCTACCGTGTTTAGACGACTCTGAGCTGTTCATTAACAAGTCGAACGCTCTAACGGAGCCGTTCTGCAGCTTTTAGACCGTTTAATAAACGTGTTTGGGTATCAATCAGAGACAATTACACTGATTTCATCTTCATTTGTCTCCTAACATTCATGAGAGCATCGGATGAAAGATGAGTGTCTGCTTACTCACTCTCAGAGACATGGTTTTACTGGGACCAGTATAAAGAGCTCGTTCATGCTCGGTTGTGCTGGAATGATTTTAACAGGAGATATAAGATTTGGGTTCTCCTGGATGCCTTGTTGCTTTGCTATCGGCTTATTTATCAATTGATTATTACAAGCTATGGAAGGATTCCTGTTTTTAGTCTGATTCTTACAGGATTTTCTCTCTTCAGATGGTCCTTACGGCATTTTCGCCGGCCGGGATGCTTCGAGGGGCCTTGCCACCTTCTGCCTGGAGAAAGACGCCCTGAGGGACGAGTACGATGACTTGTCAGACCTCACTGCTGTACAGATGGAGAGCGTGAGGGAGTGGGAGATGCAGTTCATGGGTAGGTTTTTAAAGACTCGTACCCAATAGAAAAGATACTCCCTGGGTAATGATTTGGTGCAGATGGCTTAGTTATTTCCCCTTTACTTACTGCACTTCCCACCTCTGGATGTCAGCATGTTAAGAGGTCAAACGGAGGGTGTATTATAACCATTACAATGATGTTTCTGTTGGTTTTTGCTGCTGCGAGCCGTAAAGTTAAGAGTACTGGTTTCATTTCCCTCAGCACACATACAGTGTGTCATGCTGTGACATCGCAATAGTGATGTCATGAGAAATGTGATGATGCCGATGCTTTGTTATGTAACGGTGTCAAAAAATGCATTGAATGGACGACATAGTTACCAATCCAACAACATGCAAGCAAATGACCTGACTGCAGCAGTCTGGGACAGGTTGACCGACATGAGACCTTAAATATTATCAATGTTGTAACGCTTCATGCTGAAAGCTTCTTTTAATGTAAAGAGAAGATACTGTGGTGGGACCAGTTTGTGTTTTCTTTGATTTTTAGAGAAGAAACTGAGAAACTTGTGCATTAAAATCCAAATCTTTTCAGGTTTATTGTATGAAGGAAGGAGGTAAAATATCTCTTAATGTGAAACAAGCAAACTAAAAACAACCTGTTGACGACAAAACAACGTAACTGGAAGGAAACAAAGACACTCGTTTCATGATATTTGTCATAATCCAGGATTATTTTGTCCCTCAGACGAGCTTATTACAGGTTTTAATCAGAAAACTAGCCTGAGATGGGATTTAGCATAAATCTTCTGTATTGGTGTGTAATTCTCGACTGAACTGCACACACAGTAACACACAGAATAAATACGGTCAAGCTGCTTTCAGATGGTGGTGAATTTAGCAGATTATGTGTTAAAAAAAATCTGGCTTTGGTGTTTGTAACCCCCCCTCACTGCCCTGCCGGCCCACTGGCTTCCCACTGGCTTCCCACTGCTTCCAGCATCTAAAATGAGGAGTCGAGGCAGCGTTGTCAATAAAGCATGTGATGCTCCTCGGACCACGCAGAACACTTCCTGTATGGCTTTTTCAGCAACTCATCCGATGCGTTGCATTATTTCAGAGAAACTAAATGAGCCTCGTGTCATTAGGCCACGCCCCTTTTGCTCGCCGTCGGCTACGGGACGTCAGATATAACACTGCTGCGTTTCACTGCCCTCTACTGTTTCCAGCAGCATCTCTGCACACGCGTAGTTTTCGTACCGCTGTTGTCTTAGTGAGGAAATAACAAACCTCTAAATCTGATCGTTTGAAAGATTATTCACAGTAAAATGGTTTTAAACTTTGTTTCAGAAAAATACGACTACGTCGGGAGGTTGCTGAAGCCCGGAGACGAGCCGTCAGAGTACACAGATGAAGAAGACATCAAAGACCACCTGAAACACGAATGAGAAATCCCATCACACCAACCAAAGCCAGAAGCCCCAAACAGCTGTGACAGACCGTCCCGGACCTCCCCTTCCTCCTACCCAATCAGAACACCCGTCATTCCCCTGCCCAACAACCCAACCCGTCCCCCACTACATCTGTCTGGTGCTGCGGCTGTTTTGGACAGGCAGGACTCGAGTCTCGACAGCCAGACCTCCCTCCCTCTTCATCCTACGGGAACCTTCGACGAAGACGGCCGACGTGTCTGCGGGTGGAGATGACTTGTGCCACCAGATGTACATCAAACAAAAACCCTGAAATACCTAAAGTGGTTTCTCCAGGTGGGGCTTTGGTCACTGTGGGGGAAGCTTGGTTTCCGGGAGAAACACATTGGTCTGAGAGGATCAGTGGATCGGGATGGGGAAACAGATTTCTCTCTCTTTTTATCTTTGGTTTAGTCACATCGCAACTGGAACTGCTTCAGCTTCGGAAAGCTTATCAATCTATCAATCACTTCTGTTTGTGTTCCGATCATTGCCCCCTCCCTTGTTGAGAGGGCAGTTCTGTGGCCTAACCAAAGGCAAATGGCAGGGCGTTGCATTTTCCTGTTGTGTTTGTAGTGTATGCACTACTAGTTTTCTTTGTTTGTCACCATGTGATTGTATTTGTTCAGTAGCATAGCGGGGGCTGAGCATGTGGGGGGGTTTCTTTTAAATTTGCTTTATTTTTTATGTGTTTGGACGGGTCGGGAGGGAAAGGGTCAAAGGTCCTTGCCATATAAAAATGCTTTGAGTGGACGGACTGAATCGGTGATTGGGGAAACAAAGGGAAGGTGATAAGGCAGTCCTAATCAATCGACTCAATTGTTTACGAGCCTCACAAGCCAGCTGCAAGTCTGTAGATTTCCCCGAAATGGTCCGAGTATTAACTGTGCCTTATTTTGTCCGTTGTGTCATTGCTGACCGGTCTAACAGCGTGAGCGGGGGGGAGGCATCGGCTTTTCCTAGACTCGGTCCCCGACACCGTAAAGAAGGCATGTGTTGTGTCAGGCGTCCGTGCACAGACTGTAATATTCTCCAGCTTCACAGACTTTGTAAATAGGCCCAATGAATTATTCAGTGTTACTGCCATATTTATGTAGTGGATGAACTCCATAAACGTATAAAGCTGTGTCGTATTGGCCAATCCCCCCTCCCTTTTTTTTGTTTTTGTTTATTTTTTTTCTTCAGTTCTTTTTAAATGTGGGCGAATTTCCAAAAAGTAAATAAAAAGGAGCGTTGCAAAGTGCTGCAGGGTGGGACCGAGATCTGTTCTTGCAAATTTGGTTTGTATACATTGTTTATCCTGTAAATATATCTTATCGTTTTATTAAAGCATGTGCAGCAACAAAGTGAGCTATGCCGAAGTTCCACCACATAATGTATTTAAATGTTGGATGTGTGAGTGTGTGTGCACGTGTGAGTGTGTGTGTGTGTGAGAGACAGGAAGGGATTTGTTCATGCATAATAAATCAGTTTGGTTAAAAATGGAGGATGTCTGGAGTTTATTTGCTTTTATGGAAGTGGGACGGGAGCGGTTGATGGGTGACACAAATATTTAGAGCCTCGGTGTCTTTCCACCGACTCGCTGTGATGGGACGTTAAATATTTGTCCCTCTAGTCTTTCTTAATTATCTATTAACTAGAACGGCTCAGAAATGGGAGCAGGTAAATGTGATCTGATACAAACCTGTGAACATCTACAGTAAGCTGTGGGAACAAACCAGTTCGTGCTAATTATCTGATGTTTAGGAGGGTTTTTTAATATTTATTAGAGTCAATGCTTTTAATTAGAATGTAAAAAGTAACAAGAAGCCGGATTAAAATACATGTTTGTCATTTTTAGGCTGCTTAAAAAACATGATTTACGTCAAATAAATATTAAAGAAGGAAAAAAAGATAAAATTGTAATAAAAATACTGTAATAAGTGACTTCACCAGCCCAGTGAGAACCAGTTTGCTGAGGAAGCAAAAACTATGTTTAATCTTATTCTTACCTTTATAATAATCACAGGATCATAAAGAAATGTATTGATTTAGTGTATTTTAAAGAACTATATGAAGCGCCAAATCTTGTTCAACTTCTGAAACACCTGCAAATACCTAATCAGCCAATCACAGGCCAGCAACTCATTTATTCATGTAGACACGATGAAGACGATTTACTGAAGTTCAAACAGCATCAGAACGAGGAAGAGGAGAACATGACATGTTGGCTAGTTCACAGCTGATCTGCTGGGATTCACACACGCAACCATCTTCCCAAAGATTACTGGGAATGAAGAGGATAAAATTTCCAGTAAGCAGCCGTTTGTCTGGACTAGAATGGACAGACTGGTTGGAGATGATAGAACAGGAGGTCAAATCAACACTGGTTCCAACAATGATATGCAAGATGCATCAGAGATGTGCATCTCAGATCACACAACAGGTCGAGCCATGAAGCAGATGTTCTGCAGCAGCAAAGAACAGGAAACTGATGCTACAACTCACACACACACACCAACACTGGACAAAAGAAGATGGAGACATGTTGCTGGTCTGATGAGTCTCCATTTCAGCTCCACATTCACATGATCGCATCAGAATTTGATGGGAACATGAATGTATGGTGGCATCCTGCCTTGTATCAACGCTTCAGACTGCTGGTGATGTGTTGGTGTGTGTGTGCTTTTCTTATCATAAAGAAATGTATTAACACTGATTCCACCTTGCATCAGTAGTTCAATATGATCTAAAGAAGCTAGATTTTGTATAAAAATTAGGTTTGCATATCACGGGTCAATTTAAAACCCTGAGGAACCAGAGCATGAGGTAGAACCAGGATGTATCATTTACAAACACTACTCACAATACTGTGTAGTGGAAACATTTGCATATAGCCAATAACAGCACACTGCTGCTACAGCATGTTCTGGGTGTATGGTGGGTGGGGTTGAGAAGGATGGTGTGTGACATGGTGGGAAGTCTTCAAAAGCAAGTATGTATGTCAATAAAACAGCATTAAAATGAAAGTTTTCACAAAGTACGAGCAAGATCCTCAAATGGCTCAGTCATGTTTTCATTGTGGCGCTCTGATCTGTAAGTGATGTTTTTGATCCTGTAGACATGAACATACTGGATGTTTGTTCCAGTAAAGTTACATGTTACTGCTTTTAGTGGAGAAACATGACACAGAATAGCTTTGTCTCACTTTACTGCCCACGCTCTTTCCTGTCTTATAGTAAACTAATTATGCAAAACAAAAGGAAGCACTTCAGCAAACGTAAAGTATCTGCCCTGCATCACATCTGGAAGCATCATACAGCTGTAACAGGACATACATTTACTGTATTACTGTAAGTTTGCATATTCTAAACCGAATGTACCGCTTGGTCCAATGTAGGGTCACAGGAAAGTGGAGCCTATCCCAGTAATAATCACTGGACAGAAGGCAGGGTACACCCTCACCAGTCCATCACAGGGTCAACACACAGACAACCACACACACACACTTCTGAATGCACAAACATGTCTTTGGAGGGTGGAAGGAAGCAGGTGTTACAACAAAATCTGTGACCCATCAGAATCTGTGACCATAGGGGGCGCTTGCACACATTTCTTTACAGATACGTCTTAAAAGACGAGCAAGGTCTTGAAAACACTTGAATTTAAGTGAAAAGGACAATAAAAAATTATTTGAAATCTGAGTTCATCACTCATGTCTCTCTTCTGACACACCTGAGTCTCATCCAGTATTACAAAAGTCCTCATTTCTGATTCAACCAGAGTGTGTGACTTTACTGTATCTTCATTTAATAAACCCAGATTACAATTCCCCTCACTGAGCGGCTAATAAATGCTTTCTCATTCATTTTATTATGCATTTGCAAGTTTCGCTCATCTTGTAATACATCTATTATTATGCAGCGAAATGTAGACTAGCGCCCCCCTGTGGTCACATATTGTAATGTCCGGCTTGTCAAGTTTACATCACCTCCAACGTAGATTTATGCATCTCTGGATAGACAATCCACCTTCTGCAAGACATTTAATAAGTTAACTCTTTTGTAATGGTTTAGGAAATTAAATGAGAACTACAATTATTGTAGAAACTGATAATTCTGCTGATGTAGTATAATTTGACTGGTAAGACCAAACAGGTGATACTGTCATTAAATAGCAGACACACACTACATCTCCAAAAGCATTTGCAGTGTGATCAGTGAATCAAAAATACTACTCTGATGTGCAAAAAGGACAGATTGTGGTGGAGTTTGAACTGGTAGTTACTAAAATGCTCATTTTGTTGTGAGAAAAGCCCCAAAGCAACCGAGAATAACTAATAAATACACGTTTTTTATCTTTATCCTTTGTGGAATATTATAATATCTATGTTCATATTTGAGATGGTTTGAATTAAAGGACGGTGAACTTACTAATCAGTTATTTCAGATCAATATCCATCTTCCTTTATGAAGGCCTGAGTCAGTCATCATCAACAGCAGCTCAGCAGCGCCCCGCCGCCGCTGCGGTTAAACCGGGAACTACACGTGGATGTGAGCGTGTGTTTGAGTCGGTTTATGATGCTGCGCATCGAGCAGTGTGAAGCTAAAGGAGCTTCCACCTCTCCCACACAGATCCGGGGCGGAGTGACACTCATCGCGGATAATCTGTTGAGTTTTTTAAAAAACACTCTTCACCAGCTTCACCGACATCTTGGCTGTTTTTGGCTGCAAAAACTGCCTGAACTCAGACAAAAGGAAGAAAATAGAGCTTTTTTCGGTGAATTGCATCCTCTGTGCAGCTGTTTAGACTTCAGGGTCAGGTGGGTTTTACAGAATATCGACTTAAATCTTAGCTGCAGCTCGGTTTCCTCCGCAGCAGCAGCGCAGACATGGCAGAGCATCTCTCCCAGAGTGAGCTGGACTACCCCTTCAAACTTCTGGAGTATTTTAACGGCTTCAGGGTGTCAAAGGTAACCTTTCAGCTTGTTTTATTTATTATTTCTTATGCAAGTCTGCAGTATGTATGAGCTCAGTCCTGATAATGCTGTTTAATCTGCTGCAGTTTGACATGCTTTAGCTGTTTGCACATTATTTCTACAAATACACTCAAATTATTTGTGATGCCTCATGCTGTGTATTACAAATAATAAATTATCCAGCAGATGTCACCTCAACTTTCATAGCAAACAAAAAGCACTGGATTACAGGTATAAATTCATATGCTTTACTGAAGCAAAATAACTTATCAACCAATTATATATATATATCATCACTGGTCCACAGAATACACATCACATCCACTTAGAGCAGAGAACACAATGAGATGCTACTAAGTTTGTATTACATTGAACTGTGGGTCATCGGAGCACAGCCTTCTTTGCTTTTGTCACTACAGATCGGCTAAAGGGGAAACATAAAATCATGCATTTAGCTGCAGTCTAATTAAAGTCTGGGCCTGAGAAACGTTTCATGAGGTCATCACAAACCAACCGTAAAGTAGCAGGTAATATACAGATGCTGCTAGCAGGGTTGAATTCACAAACACAAGCTCACCACGGCTCAGTGTGGCTCTTATGTAAAAAGCCAAGGTGAACAACCTCCCTTCCCCCACCTTCCTCCAATCTTTTTTTTTTATATCAGATCTACACAATTCACCTGTATTTTACATTCAACCCTTAAAAACCCTTAATTACAGTGAACACCTCAGTCCTCCGGTGCATGCAGCTCAGCCAGGCACAGTGTGCAGGCTGCTGCAGCGCTGCTTCTTCAGGCAGGCTGCTTTGTGCATCTGCAGTTTTTCACTTAAACTCCGGTGTTGCGAGTTATTTCTGAGGTTTTTTTCTTCTTCGGGGCTTTTCAGAAAACATCCAGGAGCCCGAGCAGACCCCCACTCCCTTCCTCTCTAACTCTGCGTCCTTAGGTGATATTTTCTGCCTGTGAGTTGGGAGTGTTTGACCTCCTGCTGAAGTCCCAGGAGGCCCTGAGTGCCCAGCATGTGGCCCATGAGCTTGGCACCAGCACGGACGGGATGGAGAGGCTCCTGGATGCCCTGGTGGGGATTGAAATCCTGGAGGTGGAGAACAGAGATGGGGCAGGTGAGGAGAATCCTCTGCTGGGACTGGTAGAGACTTTATGAGTCAGACAGCAAAAGAAGAAGTGAAAGATGATCATCTGAACAGGCATCGCTGTTTCCTTTGCTTCTGCAAACAGCTTTGTACAGCAGCACTGATGTGGCGAACCTTTACCTGGCCAAAGACAGCGCCAAGTCTCTTCATGACATGATCATCTACCAATCCCAAACCATCTATCCACTGTGGAGCAACATGGTGGATGCCATCAGGTCAGTGGGTTTCCCTGGCTTCAGATTATTCTCAGCTACACACTCAAACTTTCTTTTCGATCTTCCTCGCACAGGGAGGGAAAGAATCAGAATGAAAAGACCTTCGGCCTCCCGCCTGAAGAGGTTTTCCAAGCCATCTACAGGTTTGTTTGGAGCCTCTGTCGTGTCATTTACTCAGTCTGTGTTTGAGCATCCTGAGTTACACACACAGGTCAGAGGAGGAGATGCTGAAATTCATGGGTCTGATGAACTCCTCCTGGGTTCTGGATGGGCACGACATCGTGACAGCATTCAACCTCTCGTGTTTTCAGAGGATAGTTGATCTGGGAGGTAAGATGCCACCTGCAGGCGACTGCATTCACATGCAGACTTCATGTCCCATAAAGCACATCTATAAAGTTTTGCTGTGAATAAATAACTCTCAGGGTGTACGGGTGCTCTGGCATGTGAGATGGCGAAGGCGTATCCCTCATCCTGCATCACGGTGTTCGACCTGCCGGACGTCGTAGAAGCCGCACGGAAACAGTTCCCACAGCAGAACGATGCTGTTGCTTTTCAAGCCGGTGAGCTTCAGTTCAGCACAATCTATAAATTATTCTATTTGCCTTTAAAAAAGCCAGAAAATAATATGTTATCATCAATCTCAACCTTTATTTAACAAACACGAGCACAAGTGAAACAAATGGAGGCCGTTAGGGTGCAGGGAAGTGATCAAGAAAGCATTTGGAGATGAAGTTTATTTGTGTACAGGAAGATTCACGGTGCTTTACATGGAAACATTAAAAGCATTGCAGCAGGATGTGTTTAAAACAAACTTTAGGAAGAATATAAGAAATAAAATGCAGGACATAAAAGTTTAAGTGTGAGGAATTACCAGTTGATAACCAGTTGGAGCATCATCCTGCTGGAAGTTTCCTTCATAAGGGCATGGTCAGCAACGGTACTGGCTGTGGGGGTTAAACCCTGCCATGTCGGTACTACATGACCCAAAAGTTTCCCAATGCCCGCACGGATCCGTGTGTTCTTGTTCTGATCTTACCAGGCAACGTTTTCCCGTCTTGTCTGTTCAGAGACACTCTCTTCCTCATTCTGATGCTCAGTTTGAAGTTCGTTAAGGGGTCTTAACAGTGTCTTCATGCATTGACATGCTGCCATGTGATCGGCTCATTGGCTACAAACAGTTACAGGTGGACCTGGCAAAATGGCCAGTAGGTTTGCAGAGGAGTCAGCATCTTCCTGTCTGACGTTATTATCATGTGATTCTCCTCCTCTCTCATGCGTCGATGCACGGCTTTCCTGTGGAGGCTGTGCTGTTATGTGCTAAATGAACACATTTACAAGGCTGTTGTTATGGTGGGATAATGGAGGAAGATGCTGGAACCAAGCAGGATGAAGACGGCAGATGAAGTGAGGAGATGAGGTT
>JBAMHV010000021.1:19296585-19346627 GCA_037177535.1 Pseudomugil gertrudae
GCATTGCGGTTCTACTTTATACAGACAATAAATTAATGATTTACATGTTAAAAGGATTTAAAAGCATCATATATCTCCTTTAAGATGCATCTTATGAAAATTAAATGGACTGTTTGTGACTAATTTCTTCACTGAATCAGTGGAAAATATATTGAAAACTTAGTTAAACATGATTTCACAAACACCAGTAATACCCATCTGTGTAAAACAAATTCCCAAACATGTAAACAAACATCACAAATTAACACCAAACTGCTGAATCTACTTCGTCCTACCATTGTTAGACTTGTTTTTGGTGTGACAGCCGTAGTGGCAGCTGAGGCAGGCATGCAGTGGGCAGCGGAAGCCCTTGTTGTCGAACACGGTGAGGGTGTTGAGGCGGACACAGGCCTCGTGGTAAAATTTGCCGCAGTGTGGGACGTGGCAGCGCCGGACCACACCCTCCGGCTGCTTGCAGATGAAACACGAGTGAACGCCTGAGAACAGAGAAGTTGTTGCTCTGTTATCATTCAGCTGCAGCCATGCGGCGTTTCCAGGTCAAAGCTTTTCCACACACCTGTGCTGCACTGCTGGCACAGCAGCTTGTCGTCCGGTTTGAAGGACAGACCCATACCCAGGCAGTGGAGGTGAAACATGCCACAACACTGGCCTTCACATGGCACCAAGTCCTCACCTGTCTGCTCACACAACTACAGAAACACACACATACACAGATAAAACATGTGCATGTTTGAAAAGGAAAGGTAACAGACCATCAAGCTACCTGACAGACAAACTCCTTCCTCCGTTCACCCTTCTTCGTCCCATCTAAACTGTCACTCGGCGAATCGGGACGTTCTTCACTCCCAGATCCCTGCAGGAAACGATACGACACAGATCAGAAACAGAACTCAGAAACATTTCCACCACAGTGACATGGAGAGAAAATCCTAGATTTAACTATGTTTTCTAAATCTGCCGTAACCAAGAAAGAAGCATAAAACTTCTATCTTCCGATTAACAAACCAAACAAAATAACTACTTCATAATCAAATTAATAAATGCCGTTTGTGCCATTATTCCACGCTGGTTGCATTAGGAGCAGCACACAGTAACAGTCACCTCTCAGGAAGCAGTTGGGGTTTAAAGCCTTGCTCAGGGGCAAGATCACGAGCATTTAAAAAATAAAAAAAAATTAATTGAATTATATATATATATATATATATATATATAAAATTTTATATCGTAAATCCATGTAAATCCAGTCAAACCTTTAAAGCAGCCTTACTCAAAGTGTGGTTCCTGAGCGCCCCCTGGTGGCCCGCAAGGTAAACAACATAATCCTGAATTTATTAGAATTAACTGAAAACATTGTCACACTCAGTTTTTGCGACACCAATCCCGCCTTAAACACAAATAACCATGAAGCAGTGGTTCAGAACTGGGTCACTTTCAAGAAGAAAAGTAAAATCTCTATAAGATATTTTACAATATTGTAAAAGCTGCATTCTATGTTGTAAACTTGTGAATGGTTTATATTGGCATATTGTTTTTGGGCTGTTTAGAGTTAAGTGGTCCGTGAAATTTGTTGTAAAGGTTAAATGGTCCTTGGACAGAAAAAGTTTGAGAAACACTGCTTTAAAATAAAATTAGTTATTGCATAAGTATTTAATATCAACATTTACTTTCCAGTTTCCACAAAAAGCTGTGGTGCAGCCAGGGATTTCATACCTATTCTATTCTACAGTCAAATGGCAGACGCTTTTATCCAAAGCAACTATAATAAGCACTCATTTTAACCATAGCTATTAACCTAACATGCATGTCGTGTTAGGTATTCTCCAGTAGTGTTCTAGTCCAGTATTCTCCAGCACTCAGAATACTGAAATCCGGCATTTTCTGTGATGTCATGATTAAGAACTCCTTTTAAGAAGCTTTCTGTTTGTCAGAAGTAGCTGCAAAGACATGTAACAGAACCAAAAAGGGAAATGAACTTAAAGACAAGTTTTGTAGCATTTTCATTGTGCCTGGTTGTCTTTGAAGGCACCATCAGTGAATAATGGCTGAATTTGCAACATGTGGCTTTGTCAATAAGCAAACATCACATTGCTGTTGCAACAGCATTGGAGGGTAATTCCATCTCTGCATTATGTCACACATCCTCATCTGTCCTAGTTTTACCAGCCCTGCTAACTCACAAATGCACTGAAGGCGGGGAAAAGATCGCATAAGCTTGTCTAAGGCTGATTTTTTTTTTTTTTTTTAATAGAAGTGAAAGAAGGTGCAACAAATAAAAGAACATAATGAAGACAATAAAAACAGACATTCATGCATTCACTACATTCCTCTAGTTAATCCCTCTCACCTCAGGATCAGGGCAGGGCAACGCTCGCCTCTTCTTTGCCTTTGAGGCCATGGTCGGGTTCTCTCCATCCTGTTTTCTTTTCCTCCGTCTCTTCGGTTTCTCTTGATCTACGAAGGTAAAATGTTTGTTAGCAGTACTAAACAGCTGGATCAGCCCACACAGGAACAAGATTCATGGCTTACCATTAGCAGGAAGGTTTGACTTCTTTGCCCGTTTCCTGGGTTCAATAACGTCTTTTACATCAGTTTTCTTTTTCCTCCTCATCTTGTTTACTTCTTCTGACATTGATGCCTGGAAAAGTAAACTCACTCAGTGTGGATGGAAAACAACAACATAACGCATGTCCAGACTGAAACGTTGCACTTCTCTGCACCTGTTTATCTGCATTTTTTACACTTTTACATCTCTTTTTGGGCTGCGGATCCTTTTCTGTTGCAGAATCCGTGGGCGGCCTTTGGGACCTCTTTTTTCGCTCTTTTTTCACTGAGAAAAGAAAACGGTGTCAAACAATGCAACAAGAATAAAAGTGGCTGCTGTTGGTGTATGGGTGACAGCTCATACACAGTTGATCATTTTTATGCAGAGATTTAGTAAATGGTTGTTTGTCAGTCAAAAGTCATAAGTTTGGACACAACGACCCATTCGTTTACACACTTAGCTTTTATTAAACATCCTTCAGCAAATGAGGGTCAAATTGTGAGATGTAGATGATTTCAAAGCTCCAGCCTCTGAAAAACTGGATGCTTTTAACATCCAGGGCTCTAAATACACTATCAGGAGTTACCAGCTAACCTGAATCCCCATTATAGACCAAATAGGCCAGATTACAGGTGCAACAAGCATTTAATAATAAATCCTTCTATAAACTAATTTCAGTGACTTTTTTCATGAAAAAAAAACAAACAAATATTCTCTCAAAGCCAATTTTCCTATCAAGATAGGAAGCAATTCACTAGCCAGCCTCATTATTTACATCATCCAACCACCGCCACATGTTTTGTTCTGCAGGTCACTAACTTTGTTTGAATTTCCCTCCGTGTTCGGCTGCACTGTGTTCAGCTGATGAAAGGACACAAACACGCTAAAGCAAGCAGACAGCAATGCATGGATGAAGCCTGAATCAATGACAACAGCCACCATGGCTGTTCTAAAACATAAAACACCTGCCGGAACTGAAACGACCCATCAAAAACAAAACTCCACCCGGTTTATCAGCCGATACCAGCCCTGATGCATCTGCAGACCCCACACTCAAGTATAAACACACTCCGCCCTGAAACAGCTATGCACAGACGGCGAGAAGTGTAAGCTAGCCTTAATTCAACACCTGACAGAGCTACATGAAAGCTTTCATTTATACCCACTAAACTGAATTCAGAATGGTGGAAGGTGTTAGCGTTTGAGCTCTGGTCACAGATAAAGATGTTCCTCTTTTAGAATTCACACATACTGAACTGTCAGCTCTGTGGACACACACACACACACCACAAGCATATCAGCTGATCAGCGACAGCATCACTGCACCAATGATGCCCGCTTTCCTCTACAAGCATTATCCATTTCAGTTCTGGAGAGAGCCAGACTTCAACCCCTCATTCAGCCTCTGTACCATCACATGACATCGCTCAGATGCTTTAGATGCAACTGGGCCTTTTGTTTCTCTCCAGAAGAGCAAATCTGTAAACATTGACCATGTAAAATAATTAAACCCATTTGGAAGGTCAAAGTTTCAGATGCTTGCGATCACAAACCAGCCGTGTTTCAACCAACCTGGAACTGAAACCAGAGGCGAGATTGCTTCCAATGCTTCATCTGTTGAAGGAACCTGCTTTGTTTTCCTTTTCTTCACCGGGTCAGTGGCCTTTGTTACAGATTTCTTCTGCCTCCTCCCCGTTTTGGTCGCACACTGAGCCTCTTTGGGTCTCCGCTTCTTTTTTTGAGATCCAGCCGCTTCCGTTTGTACATCTGGTGCAGAAGTCGCATGATTCTGCAAAGAAAACGAGAGTGTGATCCAATTCCGACCGAACATCTGTCATTCTGGTGTGTGCCATCTCAGGATTGAGTAAGACTCACCAGCTGTGAGGGGCGTTCTGTGCCAAGCCTGGACGCCGTCACCTGATCCTCCTCCTTACTGTGATCCGGCTTCAGCTTTTCCATGACTCGAAAGTTCAGGTGAGGTCCGTTTTCATCGTAAAGAAATCCAAAGTTCTCTACACGCTTCTCCAGCGACATCTCGAGGGCCTCTTTGGCCTGAATGACGCCCATGTTCCACTGAGTCTTGAGTTTACGGGGCACAGATGGAGCGGACTGCTTAAAGGAGGGAATAAACAACAAGCAACACGACGCATCACAACTGATACCAAAGTTAGTGAAGATGATCCATCCCATAACCACAACTTGCAAAAAAAAAAAAAAAAAACATTCGAGGAAATGCATCAATGCTGCAAGAAGGATGAGTCATGTCTAGAAACAACTCTCTACATGGCAGGAGCATCACACAGAAGAAGCTGATCTACCTTTTTATGGATGAAATGAGAGGCCGGCTGTTTGTTGCCGTGGTTAAGCTCCTGGTACTGCTCTTCCCCCGTGAAGGACACCATGTTCTTCTCAGAGATGTAGCCTCTCTCTGGAGCATCTCCAAAATACTGCACATGGTAAAGGAGGCCCAGCCTGCTGTTTGCTACTGCTTTAAAAAAAAAAAGAAAAGATTTTAATGTTTTAGTTTTTTTTTTTTATAAATCACCGTTAACGTCCCAGCAGGCACAGAGGATAACTAACCTTTGTGTTTCTGTTTAAAATGAATCTTGAACTCGGGATCTGTGGTCACCATACAGGGCCACCAGGGGTACCCCGACACCTTTGTCCAAACAAGATCCCCGACGGAGAAACCGATTGGTAACGGAGACTCTTCTTCTACCTGCTCCATCATTTCTGACACGACAGCAGGCTGGAGAAAAGAAGGAAGTGATCATTAAACATAAAAATAACTAACAGCAGCAAACAATGGAGTCTAAATGACGCCAGGAAAATCTAAAGATTTGATCTTTTTCTGACAAATCTGTAGATTTTCCCGTCTTACTTCTGGATGTTACACTGCATTAATGTTTATTTCTAAACCAATGCGCAGTAATGAACATAAAACCTGATCAGCTGCAGCAGTTTCTTCAACAACAGTCGTGTGGTCTTGCTCTACAGGCATGGAAGAGGAACCGAAGCTTATTTGGGGTTTAGATTTGCAAGGTCTCCCTCTCCTTTTCTTCACGTCTTGCCTCTCGTCTGGTTCAGACAAAGTACCTGTGGTTACCGTGACCAGGCTGGTCCCATTAGCGCAACACGGCTCAAACGGAGGCTGCTTGATGACTTGGGGTATTGTCGCCTTCAACTCAGGTTCAGGATGGGGCATGCAGCTGTGCTGATGGTTGCCGTTAGCAGCGGGGACCTCGGCACCTTTAAACATAGCTGCTTCTGGCGTGCAAAGCTTGGGCAAGGTATCTTGGTCACCATTCAGCATCAGAGAGGTGAGATCTTTGAGCCTCTCGTGGCTGTGGTTGTTATGACCATGGCCAGCCATCTTCTGGAGAACGCCGTCTTGTAGTGTGGCAGCCAGCTGTACAGCAGCTTTGTCCATCAGCAGAGCTGGATCACTACCCATGTCCCCACCACCTTTCCGCACACTTAAGGACTCAGGTGGCTGCTTCATGCTGACTGGGTTGGCTGGTTCAGGCATTGAAGGCAGGGAGCTACCTATGCTGTCCATCCCATCTATCCCCTCCAGGCCCACTGAGCTGCAGGACAAGGAAATCAGACATAATGAGTCAAGCCATTGTGCTCCTAATAGCAACAATGTCCTAAATCTAACAGCATAACATTGCACATTTTCCAAAATGGCACTCCTTTGCTCCAGTGTGGCCGTGGGATGGAGGCAAAGCTGCAAATTGCACCTGTCACGGAATTTCCTAACCGCCTCGTGTTGCGTTTTTAGAAGAAAGCAAGACTTAATTTGACCAAAAATCCTCAGCAACAATTCTTTTCAGTAAAATTATTAAACGCATTGATCACAACTAATGGGATCAAATCAATACTTTAAATAGAGGGAAAGAAATGTGCATGGAAAAGAGTTGGCGGCTATAAACAGTCTTACCAACGAAGTTGGCTACCTCCCGGATGAGGACAAGCTAGCTGCTAGCTGCGGACCGTAGCGGAGCGGCGGGGAAAAGGCAGCCTGCGGGCTCCATCGTATGCGGTGAATGCCCAATGAGTGGGTGTCGAGCTGCTCCGTGGAACAACCGCATTACGGCTGCAAGCCGCTCAAACAGGAGCGGCTGACAAGTCGGAGCAGTGCAACCGGACTGCTAATAAATGCTGAAAAGCAACGTATCCCACTCTGGTCATACGCTATCATGTTTATGGGATGTTACGGGGCAATGCAGTAACAAATTGGTTTATATTGTTCAATTTAATCTTAACTAAAGTCTGTATAATAGCTATAATTAAAACTTTTCTGCCGGTTTAGGTCAAACAACTTTAGCTATCGTGACATGTAAGAATGAGGCTCCGGCTATCATTTCAAAGCTAAACCACGATGATGGAATCTATTGGATTCAAGCCACAATCAGGCGGACAAGTAATTCACCGCTGAGCTGCATCTCTGTCATCGCTACAGTCAGCCATTACGCCAGACTCCAGCACATAGACAAAGCCGTCACCTAATTGCTAAACACAGATTACATGCTGGCAAGCCGATTCTAGCAAATACCTTAAAATGTGCTATTCTGATATAGCGACTGGGTTAATATTCCTTGTTTAAACTGTTTTGCTTTTGTTACAAAGATATACATATATTGTGGGCGCCATGACAGCTTGTTCCTTAAAAAAGCTAACCGTGCTAGCCAATGCTAACTAGTCTGCCATTGAAACCAAGCCAAACTGCACATTATCGTTAGCACAGTTAGCTAGTTTGCTAAAATGGAAGGTTGGCCCGGGCAGCTATACAGTAGCAAAAACGCATCCCTATTAATATCCGCGAATTGACATTATCATGAAAGACCGCTTCTCTGTAGTTACCTGTTGAATATCCTCTTCCGTGGTTAAAGAAAGAAAATGTCCGTGTTCATCATGTAAAGCGAAAATTTTCATTCAAGTCGAGTCAAAAGCTTGCGGGAAACTCAAACTCTGCGGCCAACCAGCGCGAAAAATACTCACTTCCGATTGGTCGAGAGCTAAACGAGGATCCGACCGGTCCTTTCAAAAAAAGCAACCGTAGGAAGTAGCTGACCCCGCTGTCTCCCGTCTGTTTTACACACTTTCATGTGTTCTCAGCAGTCTTATTATGTAAAATCACAATATGCAAACAGTTCAAGTAAACGCTAAAACATATAGGTATAGTATAAAAGTAAAACATGGTGGAAAACACTGTGAAACTGTCATGTTATATCTACTGCAATGTTTAGGACTTGTCACGACTGATTAAGTACATAAATCCCCAATAATCTTCATTTGCTGTTTACATTAAATAAAAATGAGAAATGCTTTATTATTGCCAGAAGGAAATACATTTTTAGTGATCTTTTTTAAAAGTTCAAAACAATAATATATTAGGGATTATTTAGAAATTCTTGGAGATTACATGGTTAAAGGATTATTCAAGCAAAAAGAAGAGAGAAAATTATTGTGACTGGTTGAAAAAAGACACAAAGTTCAGATTCTGCTACAATGAAAAAGGTTCAGACAACAACAATAGATTTTTTTTGTTTAATTGATCTAGGTTCTTCTTATTAAAACTGGTCAATAAAGTGAAATCATGAATCTGTCCGGTGTTATGATGGAGCATGAAAGTGCATCAGAATACAAGCCTCTTAGGTTTAACCTGTACTGCCTGTGGGAGACGCCAGGGGGCGTGTCCTCCTCCAGGGACTGGAGCATACATGATTTACCAACTTCCGACGAAAAGTGACCTTTCAAAACAAAAGCTGCATTCCCACAAGCACTGTTGAGGTGTGCACTGGAGATGTGATGTCCCCCACGTGCGTCTTTGTATCTTTATTTGATCAATAGATTATAATTATGGTTCTTTCAGATTAGTAGACATGTGGTAATGTGACGTCATATTGTTTGGGACATTGATCCTGTGGTTTAGTTAAGCTTTTTGTTATGCTTATATGTGGTTAGCGCAAGAAAGTTGCTGGTTCGAGTCCAGGCTGGGACGGGTTGTCCAGTGACCCCTCTGCGTGGAGTTTGCATGTTCTCCCCACGTATCTGCGTGGGTTCTCTCCGGGAGTGGGTGAGCTCCGCCCAGTTGATGCTGTGGGGCTGTCCTGGCTGACATTTCTCCCAACAGCAATGGGAACAGTACCTATGGCATAACAGATTTGGATGGTGGTCTCCTTCTTTTAAAAGGAGGACCAGAGAGGGTGCTTAAATGATAGGCGGAGTCCCTGGAGAGGAGGGTCCATCAGGAGGAGCAGTGTGGTGGAACAGTCTACAAGCTCTACATCTTCTTAAAGGTCTTGGAGGGCGCATGAGTTCAGCCTTTCCAAGACTAGGCTACTTAATCTTCAGATAAATTCTAAACAATCATTCAACATTTTATAATATTTAATAAAATATAAATATATTAATGGTGATTAGTGGTGACTTATTGTTATAACACTTTATTTTGTGGTTAATAATCCTTTTTTTAAAAAAAAGAAAAGAATCATGTGCAATAAAAATGTAAACATTGAAAAATCAAAAGCGTCATGCTGACAGGATTGTGTATTATCTTAAACCCTAAACAAACTAAAGCTGAATTATTTAACAAGATGTAGACCAGAAGAGCACATTAACACATAAAAACTCATTTTTATCTGTAATTAAACATAATATAATATATATTTTTCAAACACACGTTTGATTTGCACAGCATTTGTGTTTTAAGATGGATGCATGAAAACAATATTACAGTATTATTTTGAAAACAGTGGTTTCTGTGTCTTTATATCATGGCTACAGTTTAAAGCAAAGTATCTCAGAACTTCTGAACACGGGGTCAGGTTTGGGTTACACACATTAACTTCGCCACGAACAATTTTGGCTCCAGTTTAGAAATATTGGCTTTTATTCTCGAAGGAGACCGGAAGTATTACCTAAACAAGCCGTTTGATGAACGCAGAGATTGACGTCATCAGGGTGCTTGGCCCGGCTAGTTGTCATCCGCGTCACAGGGAAGAAGAAAGGACGTGACATGAAGCTGGAATTTTCACTGAAGAGTTATACATGCGTTGTAACTTATTGAAATAGTTGTATAATATTGTTTTCCTATGAAACATCTTAGTGGCACTCTAGTTCCGAAATCTGGTAGAAGCTAAAGTTAGCTAACCGACTAGCTAGCTTGTAACATTCTGTTAAAAGACAGCGTCTTTAGACTTGAAGCATGGCGTTAATCCTGTTTACGAGGACCCGAGCACCTTTAATGAAAACATCCCGCTCGTTAAAGAACGAATTTAGAAAAGGTAAAGGTAAGCTTGCTTTACTGGTTTGTTACACCCCAAACAGCTATTTCTGTAATGATAAGTGAAGCTTTCGGTGAGCTGACACATTAGCATCCAGAAGACTCCTGCCTTTTCAGACAGAGGCAGGTGATTCTGTTTAGTCTTATTGAATGTTCAAGGTGACAGCAAATAACTGGGATACTTTAGTCGGTCTCCTTGCCACAGATTACCTCCTGCTCAGCATAAACCTAATTTTAACTTGACTATTGTCCAAGTGCTTACATAGAGTAATCATGATAGAAGATTCAGGTTATCTGAGGACAGTAGGTTATCTCTGACCTGACAGCGCCCCCTTTTCTCTGCAGGGTGTGTTGATGCTGTTGCTATGGTAAACAAATCCCCACATTATTATTCCGTTTAGACAAGTAATCCATAGTTACAAGAAGTAAGAAGAGCAGAAGGCTCTAAACACAGCTATGGGTATATTTTCTGTGGCTGAATCCCATAGCACGTTGCATATCTACAATGACAAGCAATTTATTTAATTATTCTGTTTCTCTTATTGTTGTTCAACAGTTCATAATCTTGTCTTGTTGAGCCACAGGAATGGAAATGTTGTACATCTGTAGGGCACTTTGGTAAATAAATAATCTAGTTTATTTACACATTGACTAGTGCACTTGTCAGAAATAATGTGCTTTTATTCAAAGGTGGCAGTCTCGCATTGCAATGTGTTTTTGAACAACCTGGGAATCTGTTGTTGTGTAACTAACGTAGATGAGACTAGTTGTATTTTTTATATGTAATTTGTAAGCAGATCAAATTAGACCATGAGTAGCATTGAAGATATTGGAGCATAATGCGTCTGAATAAATATTTCTGTCTGCACTTAGAGTAAGGTGCATCCGTAGTGCAACAGTTCTGGTTTTATAAATAGATTAGGGGTCATTATGAGGATTTGTCTGTCAGTTGTGACTGCAACTGTTCTTGGCTGTTGGCCCAGATTGTCAGACAAATTGCATTGATTCATGTGTAAAGGTCAGTACATTTACACCTGAGACCGTCTGAGCTAAATTTGACTATTTAGAAATATTCTGCAAGACTCAGGAAGGGATCATTATATTCTATCCTTTCCATAATAGGCAGATTATGTAACAGTCCTAATAATAATCTGTAAACTGCTTAATTTTAACTGATTTTTGAGACCACTTTGTACTTGTTCCCCAAAAACCTTAAACATATGCTTTTTATATAAATTCTGAATTCATATTATCAAACACAAATGCCTTTTAAAATACATTTCTGAACAGTAGTTTTCAATGAAGCTAGTATATAATACATTTCTTTGGATGTCTGACTGTTGGATTAGATTAGAGCGTTTTCTTACAAAACATCCATGTACTGCTGAAGAAACTAAAAAGTTCGAGTTGTGATAAGAGACCAAGATGTAAAAGCTGCTATTTGTTTGCATGTGAACAGTGTCCATGTAAGAGCCACACAATCGGTGTGTACAGTCATGTGGGAAAGAGCACATGCTGTTTTAGTACTATGCTCCTACATGAGAGGGCATAATGAAGAATCATCTGGTCCTCACCAGCTCTGGAAATGTGCTTAATACATCCTCAGATGAACAACACATTACTCATTAAATCAAAATGTACCTAATTCATCCCCAAATGGGAAGATATTTAAAAATATGAAAAATAATTATATATGTCACTCTTGTTCATGTAATTGTTTATTAAATAAAAATTAAGCTAAGATGTGGACGCATTGTATAGAAAACTAGAAAAGCACTGGGAGAACTCAGACATTCATCAAGCCACCCTATTGGGACTTACACCCCAAAATATTACTCCTGTCTTTTGATGGATCTATTTCAATGAATTCTTTGACCATAAAAACATTTCTTAACAGCCTGAGCTTTTGTCATGAAGTTATATACATATAAGCTAAAACAGCCCAGATCTCGCAATGATGAAGAACTCTTAAAAAAATTCCTGGATCCAGATGGTGATCCGGATCGCCCCCAAATTTTAATCACCTGTTCCAAATCCCAGATCGGACATTTCCCGAAAATGTCATCAAAATCTGTTCATAACGTTTTGAGTTATGTTGCAAACAGACAGACAAACAAACCAACGCTGGCAAAAACATGACCTCCTTGGTGGAGGTCACCACAGGAAAACAGGATTCAGTAGCATGTAGGACTTTCTGTTTTAGCAGTAAGTTTATGCCATATTCAGTTTCTTACATCAATGTGGATGTCTATTTTGCTTTTAACATATTGCTTCATTTTATGTTTATTTGTTTATATGTTAGGATCTCCCCACAATATTTCAATCTGGTTGAAGTTTGGCCTTTCCCTGGCCCACAACATCAGTTCAGGTCGAGTTGTGTAACAGCTGGTCTCACATTTGACCTGTAATACTTATGTGTCGAAGCCCAAATCATCACTTTGCTTTACAACTGGTCTTAAGGGAGTTTGTTTTGGTTTTTAATGTGAGCAGAAGTTCTCAATGTCGGTTCCGTCTCGTTTGCAGGTTTGTCAGCAGCAAGATGTTTCTCGCCGTAGATCAATATGTTCTTCCCTGTTAAAATGGAATGAACTGTGATTCATCATCAGTCATGCTTTGCGATAGCCATTTTAGCCTGATTGCTTCATAATTCCCGTAGAAGTAGTGAGTGGGGCGTCTTTTTTTAATGCTGCTTCTGCATTTTAGTTTTATTTTTTTTAAAAAGGCCACTGTGTAAAATGACGAGCTGTACTTTTCCCACATGCAGTGTTATAAACCTTCCCCTAGTGGTCCTTGGTTAAAATGAAAGGATTTGCTGTTTTGTGCACTGGTTCCAGTTCGGTAAAAGAAGCCACGATAAGACGTTCAGGTTGTAATGTTGGAATTGGCTTAGTATAAGGCAGTTGCAACCAAATGTCCACTTGCTGGAGGTCATGGAGGAATTAGCTGTTACAAGTGAAAGACCAACGGGCCGAAGCAGGGGTCACACTGCGGACAAGTCAAGACCAAAATAGTGCTGGCAAAAATGCAACAGTCAGTGTAGGAAGTTGCTTTAGAAAGTGAAACTCCAGTGGGATAAAAACCTAACGCTGAGAGTACAGCAAAGCAGAGCAATGTGGGGTTGAGTAATCTACTGTATTTCCAGGCTTTTCTGCTCTGTGCTACAGTAGATGTCCGGCCACAGAGGTGATGCTGTTCTAGTAAACTCTGTGTCCTCGTGTCTGCATGTTCTCCGAGCAGTGCTGGATTCACTCCAGTCAGCCGCGTGAGTCAGAGGAGAGGCGTGGTAAAGCTGAATGCTTTGATCTGATTGGCTGGAAGTATCTCACTGCTCCATCCTGTTTCTCTCTACACATGATTAGTTTACCAGTGTGAGAGCCTCATGGTGGCCCTCTGAGGGTGTGAATATCCCACCTACCAAGAGACAGGAAAAGGCTATTAAATGCACACTGTGCCAGTAATAACTTTTATATCATGTTTTTTTTAGATTGAAGTTATTTTTATTCAGCTTTTTCTCTTTTGGCTTCATGTGGAGGTGTTCTACATTGCTATGTGATGATTCAGTTTTGCTACCAATATAAAAGGGTTTACTCAGGAGTTCAGCAAACTTCTTGGTAGGTGATCTTTGATAGATGATTGCATAAGACACGTGGAGTGATGTAACTTCAGACTACGTTATTGCATAATCATTATGAGGACTGTATGTCTCTCTTGCTGGTGTGGGTTCTTTAGGTTCTAATACAAAGATCCATAAACTCATAAGGACAGGGAGAGCCTGCAAATAGTTGCTGATGTAAGATTTACTCAAATCACTACTAGTTCTTGAAATCTCCTACTGTGTGTTTGCGGCCCTGCATAAGTGCCATTATTTACATGTTTCTTTTTATTTTTTTTTCAGGGAAACTAAAGGAGGGTCCCTGTTACAACTGCACAACCCTCAGACTCGCCAGTCAAAAGTGAGACATATAAAAGTGATGAAAATGAATAAAATGACTTGTATAAAATGCAAACTGCTTAAAAATTAAGTTAAATGATGTGAAACAGCAAATGCAGAAGTTAATTTGCACTAGTGTTAATATTTCCTTTTTTTTTGCAAGTCAAGTTTATATCTAATATATATATATATATATATATATATATATATATACACACACACACTTAAGAACCTTACTGTAAGGTGCAAAAGAAACATTAACAGTAGGAATATGAAAACGAAGAAAAAAAGACATTAAATTGTTTCAGAGCTAGTTCAGTCGATTGTTGGAGAATTTCCACTCGGTCTGGCCCTTCAGTGTTCCACAAATGGGCCCTTTAACATTTTATCATCACATTTTCTATTTCTGTTTCCATCTAATGATGGAGGGACAATGGATGCAGCTTAGGAGTGGCCTTTCAGGCCATGGCACTGAGTCCAAGGCCCAGGTCCATTTTATAACCTACATTTTTAGACTTTAGTATTTTATTTCCTGCTCCTGTTTAAATCTTCTCTTTTTACCAGTTTGTTTTTATTTATTTAATCCGGTACTTATTCACAGCTTTGCGATCTCTTATTTACAACCATGTTGTCTTCTTAGGCTTGACGGGCTCAGACCTGGCAGTTTGACCCAGGTCTCTTCATTCAGCCCTTCCATCCTTTCGTCAGATGAATACTCGGGACCGGGTCAGAGTGCAGACCCACAGCGGATCTACTGTGCTTTAGTAGCAGGGTCCTCTACCTCACCTTACCCCGCCATCGCAGCAGGGGTCCACTGGACATTAGCACGACCACATGACATCCCTGGGCTCAGGTGGATACACACCTCCAGGAGAAGATGGGACGACTCAAAGGTGGAGAAGTCACTGCGATCGTTAAAAGACAAGAAGAAGCTGGAAGAAGGAGGACCAGTGTACAGCCCAACGCTGGATGACCTACCTGTCAGAAGGACTCTCCGTCAACGGGTCCTCGATGAAATCAAGCACTACTACCACGGCTTCAGACTGCTGTGGATTGACACCACTATTGCTGGGCGAATGCTGTGGAGGGTGCTAAACGGCAACCCTCTGTCCCGCCGTGAGAGGAGACAGGTGAGCAAAGAAGGAAATATTGATGTACAGGTGTTCTTTTAAGTGATATTTTTCATCATGCGTTTCTTTTAGACTGGAAATTGACCAACATGAGTTCAGAGGTTAGGGATGACAGAGTTAGGATTCAGATCTGACTGCTAAGACATCTTGTTCCCGGATGTTTAATCTGTGGCTTTTCTAACCTAATGGGATTCATTACAGAGGCCGGCTGCACGCTGAGAGTTTGTTCACCAGTTGTTTAGCTGATTTGCTTAATTAAAGCTCTTTAGGCAGAAGCTTTACTTGTTGCAGCTTGGTCAGAAAACTCAACAGCTGACTTTAGGTTCACCCAGTTTTTATGCTTACACAGTACGTCACATTGTGTAGAAGTACGAGCAAAGCAGAGATGCGTGTAGCAGGTTTGATCATAATAGTCTTCTTATTTTAATTAATAGCAGCTTGTTGTCACAGATTTGGAAGGGGTGTCTAAATTCTGTCCTTAAAGGATACTGTCCTACAATTTTTTTATCTATCCTGTTCTAACACACCTGACTTGACCCAACAGCCAATGATATTCTGCACAATGACAGGTAAATTTGAGTCAGGTGTGCATTATGGCCCTACAGGAACTGGACACTGCGGGTCTACACTGAAGCCCTGTGTCTGTTGCAGTAATCTGATGAAGGTGTTTGCTCATAAATATCAGTTCAGCCTGTCAGCTCAGGTCACATTTACTGTGTCGTCATTCTTCAAGACGGAGCAGATTTAGGTGACATGATTGGCCAGGTGCCAATAGTCTTCCTGTAAGTGTGACGTTTATGCTTCCTGTTGTGGCTGTTTAGTCATCTGTTTCCCTCAGGCATTGATTTAAACACACTCAAACCCATAAGTACTGATTCAAACAGGAAGCTAGCCTAACACCTCTGTTCCATCAATCGTGGAAGCGATGCAGAGCTGATATTCTGTTCCTCGCTGCTGGTATCATCCACTTTCAGGAATCAAAGTCCTTCCACCAGTAGTAGCACTGCACAGCGTTTCTGAAGCATTGTGATGCCTCTCTTTCCCCAAAATAAAAATAAACACTTGTTCTATTTTTGACGCCTTATGTTTGGAAACTACGCCAATCAAGATCAGTGCAGAGTGTTCAGAGAGGGAGTGAGCTGATGAAAAGCCAAGTGGGTCTGGTTAATCTAAATAAAACACGGCAGACTTTAGATTGCTTTAGATTTACTCTGAAACATTTTTGGCGTGTCTCAATCAGCGCTAACACTACTTTGTGCACTATTTTAAGGGCTTTTACATTGACATTTATGCACTACATAGTTCACAAACAAGCGTTAGTGCGCTGATTGAGACACAGCCTTTGTCCTAACTAGCAGCACAAGTAGGAGAGTCTCACTAGAATTGAAGCTGCATTGTTTTGTATGACTGCACATATCCCTTTTATAAAGGCCAAATAGCCTTTTGCTGGTTTATTGCTCTCTTTAAAAAAGTACAAGAAGTTACAGAGTGAAGTGGAGAATCCAGAGATACTCTGCTCTGAAACACTCCTGGTTTAACAGGGTGCCAGGCTGAAAGCTCGGCCAGTTCTGTGACACTTCTGCCAAAACTGAAGGGTAAAGCTGGATTAATACTCGCATGGCAACGTCGTCATCACCTAACAGAATCACTTTGAAAGTAGTCTAAAGACAACATCCAGACAGTGAAATGTATAATTATCTTTTGCAAAGAAAATTAGAAGCAGAATGTCAGGAAAATTAATTTCACAGTCGAAACATTGCTTCCCTTCTAGTGCTCCTTTACATGCATTATGAAAGCAGTCCAATTAAATAACCTTGATGACCTCTAACTTTATCTCGACTCAACTGTATATGCAACCATTACCTGTTCTTTACCTCTACCCCCTTTTAACCTCTCTAAACTTCCCTTTCATCTACATTTACACCTGCACTGTATTATCATTAACTCTTTAACTCATTGTTATGTAGTGTTTAATATAAAACTTTTTTCCTTGGTAAGTACACTTCATGCAGAGCTGTCTTAACCTGCATTTGAACTCTGGTGTGAACCAAAAAAGCTAACTTTGGTTAGCTTGAAAAGCTGGGGCTCGGTGAACCCTGGACCATTTTGCTTGCAGTCTGAAAGCAAACTGTCCATCCAGTGGAGCAAAGATACCTCATACTGCCTCATGTGCTGCTTTTACTGGACAAATTCTTGTGAAGCTCAGATCAGGTTTGGACATCAAAGTGGGAACGTAGACCCCAACAATGCAGGAACCTTGTGTTATAGTGTTTACCTGCAATGAGCCATTTTCAGTCCTCGCCTAATTAAAAGTCAGGTTTTCTTACTGGAAGGGGGCATTTTCTGGGAATGTTGCACCTAAATGAGCAGTTGTTGCAACTGTGTGACATGATTTGGTCGGCTTTAGTGAAGTGCAGTGTAAAACCAAACGAAGGTGTAAAATGTATCCATATTTCCTGCTTCATCAAACCAGACTATCCTTTGTGGTAGTTGCAGACTTGTTGTCTCCATCACTAGTGTTGAGTGCATCTTCAAAATGCATGGTTTGTACCATGTTTCGGTAAATTTCCATCACTAGATCCTGAACTGCTTTCTCATAGTTGTATTTGCAGTCAGATTATAGATATATATGCCAGTAAAACAAGATTCGAGCTTCACTATATTGCAACGATTCAGCGTAAATGGGGTTGTTGTTTAAAAAGAAGATGATGCATCGTGTCTTTTGAACATAATAGATTGGGGAGAAAGAAAGGGCCACCACAGTGTTAATGGCTGCAGGTCAGCAGTGATGTTTCCCCCAACCCCCATTTAATCAGCACCACAGCCCCTTCTACACCTTTTCAAATGCAACAACTCCCTCAGTGCGCATGTCCAAAGCCATCTACTCCCCATTCATCTAACCTGGACTGCCTTTGCCTCCTTAATCTTCCCCTTTCATATTTACTTACAATACGTAGGGGTCCGTTAAAGTCTCCCTCTTTTTCAAACATGTCACCCCCCCTGCTCTCCTCTTTTGATGCTGAGCTCTGGGAGATGATATACATGTCAATGGGCCTGCAGACAAAAGCCCTTTCTCCCAGGCTGGCCTAAATCCCTCATCCCACTGGCCCACTGACATGCAGGTGGAAACGGCAGAGAAAGAAGGAGTCGTGTTTTGGCTTTCTCCCCTCTGGGCCATTCCTGTAGATTGTATCTGAGGATGGTCAATAAGCTGCATTCGGACAGCTGTACAATGAGGCAGACCATGGCCGACCTGCTGATTCCATAAGCAGATGATTGTTCATGCTGGTGCTTAACTAATGTGCTTCCTGTTGGATAAAGTAGACTGGTTTTGAGGCACTTCGAGGCAGAATGTTCATTTTAGTCTAAAGCTTTGTCCAAAAAAAGCATCAGTGAATCACTGGGAATGTAGGGGCTCAGGATTAAAGCGCTGACTGTTGAAACTGTATAGAGGTACTGAACTGGGTGATTTCACTTGAACAAAAAATAGTGTGATAAACATGTTTCTGACTTTCCCTGTGAGATTATGCCCTCTGCTGGAGACGTACCAAACTACAGTTTGATGGAAGCAAATGTCTCTTCCTGTGTTAAACCCAGGATAAGGTGGTCCAACTATACATAAAATATCTTTGTCAAGTTATAGTTTATACAGTAATAGCAGTCACGTTAGTGTTGTCATGTTAAATTTCCTCCTCAGTTTCTCAGAACGTGTGCAGACGTCTTCCGACTGCTCCCCTTCCTGGTGTTCATCATCGTCCCGTTCATGGAGTTTCTTCTTCCTGTAGCTTTGAAGCTTTTCCCCAATATGCTGCCGTCTACCTTTGAGACACAGTCAAAGAAGGTAATTACAGCTGAGAACTATAATTATCTAAACGAAACCCCGTAGAACCAGAGGGGTCAATATTTAGTTAAATAATTATGTTGTTTTTTTTGTTTTTGAAAGATTGTAGAGTGGATTTTGGTAAATATTAAGTGAGCAATGTAATTTTTTAATTTATGGCGTGTATTTTAGGAGGAAAGATTGAAGAAGGAGCTGAGGGTCAAACTGGAGATGGCAAAGTTCTTGCAGGACACCATTGAGGAGATTGCACTGAGGAACAAGGCTGCCATGGGCAACGTGACGGAGGAGTTCTCCACCTTCTTCCAAAAGGTTGGTGTCAGTCAGCCATGACTGTAAAAGTTCACCACTGCTCTCTATAGGTTTACACACAGACTTATATTTTGTTTAAGGTATTTATTCTCAACCATATTACACTTTTTATATCTGTCATCGTTGCATAGTTTGTACATGTGACCTTCAAAATCCGATAACTCGGAGTTACTCTGGTAATTGGACACATTTCCATGTGTGATTTCTTATGTAGTGGCATAGCATCCCATTATTTTCAAAACATTAGGTCTTTGACCACAGAAATGCTAATGGTCTTAGCATCAGCTGCTAATGTGGGAGCGAATAAGCCTCAACGTAGTCTACACTTTGACTTATGCCTCCTGCAAACCATTGTGTTTTTCTTCTGTGCATCACTTTCATCTGTTAGGCCTTGAAGGTAGTGGAGAGATGTATTGTAGAGGAGGGATCTTCAAGTCTGGTTCTCGAGTGCCGATGTCCTGCTGGTATTCCACGGTTGTGTCTTAATTCAGGTTCTGCACACTTTGAAGCGCGGATTCAAAGGCGCGCCAAGACCTGTCCCAACTCAAAGTGTACTTAGGATCCACACTTCAAATGCGCGCTTCGTTTGGGGCTGAATTAGCTTAAAACAAGTGTACATGCTATGTAGCCTTCACGGTCTCCAATCACCCAGAATTCATTGCACGCCAGATAGAAAAGAATAAGCAGCAGTTCAATGTCTGTTAGAACGTTTAAAAAAAAATATATATATATAAACACATATTTATTCCAGCAGACAAGCGGGTACAGCAATAGCATTGTGTCCTATGAACACAAATGAATTTTATAATGTGTCTGAAGATTAATTGTCATGAGGAGAGCTCTTCTGGGCTGCCTCCTCTACATGTTTGTAAGCTAAGGTAAATGAAAATAAACATGGAAATAACTGGCTTCATTTTTTGTCATATAAAAAAATAATTTTCATGAGTTTTGTGGAATAGAAGAATAGAATCACTACATGGATGAACATAGCTTATAGCGTTGCTAGGCAACACAGGACTGGAGCACTATGGGTAATTCTCGTACACCCGTCTCATTTCAAACGGCAGGTGCACTTTGGAGCGTGCAGACTATGAAGAACACTTTGTAGTCTACGTAGTCTGCGTACTTCGAAGTGTGCAGACCCTGAATTGAGACACAGCCCAGGATTCCCTGCAGCGACACACCTGATTCAAATGAATGAAACAGGCTTGTGCAGAACTTGACAGCAAGCTGTGGAGATAACTTCAGTTTGAATCAGGTGTGTTTCAGTCGGGAAGCTTTCAATACCTGCAGGACACCGGCCTCCGGGACCGGAGTGGAAGATCCCTGTTGCAGAGTAAATACATCTAGTCTCTTAAGGCTTTGTATAAACATGTTTTTATCCTCATTTAAAATAATTTAAAACGGTTTACAAGTTGTAACTTGTGTATCTCTACAGATCCGTGACTCTGGGGAGCGTCCCAGTAATGAGCAGATCATAAAGTTCTCTAAACTGTTTGAGGACGAGCTGACTCTGGACAACCTGACCCGACCTCAGCTGGTGGCTCTCTGCCGTCTCCTGGAGCTCCAGTCCATCGGGACCAACAACTTCCTCCGCTTTCAGCTCATCATGAAGCTCAGGGCCATCCGTGCAGATGACAAGGTACCAGTCTGTTTTCGTGTTTATCTCTCATCATACATCAAACATAAACAGAGACCTAAGTTTCACAATGAAAAACATGAAGGTGTAATGTACCTTCTTCTTCATGTCTGAAATGGTATTTTAAGCATATTTATTATTAGGCACAGCTCTGTAAGACTTATGTGCTCTTCCAGCTAATAGCAGAAGAAGGAGTGGAGAGTCTGAATGTGAACGAGGTCCAGGCAGCCTGTCGTGTCAGAGGGATGCGATCTCTCGGAGTCACAGAGGAGCGTCTAAGAGAGCAACTGGGCCAGGTAACACCAACAAACTGGTTGAACAGAAAGGATGTTGTCCATGGTGGACTATCTCATTTTTCCCCTCTTCATCAGATTTTCTGTGTAAATTAAAAATATGTGATATTGAAAATGTCAAACGGGATGTTAGACAACACGTTTTCTCCATTATTTTACCATTGTAGTGGTTGGAGCTGCACCTGAACCAACAGATCCCCACTTCTCTGCTTCTTCTCTCTCGAGCCATGTACCTCCCCGACACTCTGTCTCCTGCTGACCAGCTGAAAACCACTCTTCAAACACTCCCTGAAATGGTGGTATGTTGAAATAAATTGTATAAAGTTAATTTACAAGGCAATTTTTCTGTCTAAAAGATTTTCAGGTCATTTTCTTCTCTTCTTTCTAGACCAAAGAGGCCCAGTTGAAGGTGGCTGAGATGGAGCTTTCTAAAGTGGACAATAAGACCAAACTGGAGACGATGCTGCAGGAGGAAGCAGCTATACGGCAGGATACCAAGGACCGGGAGATGGAGCGGCTGGCTGATGCGGCAGAAAAAGCTGCCCGGGTAATTTAATTACTGAACTCATTTTTTTGTCCTGCTTAATGTAGTTTTAAATTAAAAAACAGTGTCATACATAGACTGGGAAATATTGGATTTGTGTATGCGTGAAGAATGATGCTGTTTAGGAACATATCATTTATAGCTGCTAAGGTAAAAAGTCCTCTCCTTAGTTTCATTAAACACTTTTCCACACCTGGTGCAAGTGAGATTTAAACGATACTAAATCATATTTATCACATCAGTATTTTGGTAAAAAACAAAGTAAAAAGCAACAGGATAAATGTTAGTTAAATAAAATCAGTTTTAAGATATGACCTTACAGAGTCGTGTCAGTCTTGTGAAACCAAACTGGGATAAAAGGGACCAGTTTTTTAGGACTGTTCTTTTGTTTTTGGCTCTGTTAGGGGTTGCATGATGAGATTGTAATTATGGCTGTCAAACTACTGAAATTTTAAATCTGATTTAATAACAATTGATCCCATGTAAAATGAAAACCTATCATGGTTCTGCTGTAAGCTCGGTTTTAAACCTGAGCCTGCAGCCTCAACAAACACAGAACACACACAAGTGCTTTCTGCTCTGTCTGCAAATGCAAGCATTTTGATTTATTTCTCAGAACAGAATATCGATGTGACGACTGAGAAGTTATTTGTGGGATATAACGGATCATCCTGTAGACTGTTGGAATAAAGAGGATAAGGGTTCCTGGTGGATTATGTTCACAGCTGTGATATGGCACCTATAAGCCCAAAATCAGCTTTTCTCGCTGACATGATGCCAAATTTGGATTTTTAATATTATATTAGTAATAAAGTTGATGTTTATGTGTTAATGGATTTAAAAAAGTAACATGTTAATTTCACAGAATCAAGTTATTGTGTTATACTTGACAGCCTTAGTTAAAAATGAGTAATAAGAAGAGCTAACAAACAAAAACAAAGTTTAGCTCGTAAGTGTTGAGCATGGCCAGCGTGTACTGTTCTGTACTGTTTTGTTGTTTGTGTGCTTTATGCGTTGCTCTGTTGATGTCGTCTGCAGGAGGTGGAGATGGAGCTTGAAGCAGGTCTGGCGAAGCCCAGCGAAAAAAATCCAACAATGTCTGAAATGAACGAGGGAAAAGAGATGCTGAGAGACACCGCTCCTGTTATTGAGGGGATCAAGGTAATATCAGTAACATGTAGTCAGATCAGTAGGTTATCAAAGGACTGATTCAATATTTAGTTGCAATCTGTTAAAAATGTTTTATGTTGAGGTGAAACCACTTAACAAATAAAGTAACAAACCAAGTAAGTAAATCAAGTAACAAACTTTGCCCCAACTAAGCCAGCCTCTGGTACATAATACATACTCACTGGCTGTTTTCTTAGGTCTGCTTTGCTAATGCTGGGATTGACCCCGTTTACTTTCAGAACCACCCTGAACATGGGTGTAGCTGCTCCAGGCCTCAAGGGTCCTGCAGGTTTTCATTGTATACCTCCTCCAAAATACGTGACCCAAATCGATGTCATTTTGCAGAATTTCATATTACGTTGAACCCATTTCAATTTAATGAATGTGTGTTGGAGCAGGCAAACACTGAAAAACCTGCCAGATTGTGGAGCTCAAGGACTAACATATTAACATGAAGCATCACACAGTTGCTGCACATCCATGATGAGAATCTCCCGTTCCACCACAGCCCAACGCTGCTCTGTTGGATGTAGATCTGATGACTGTGGAGGTGTGAGCTTTGTGACATAGTGCATCATCCTGCTGGAAGTATCCATCAGAGGATGTTATACTGTGGTTTTAAAAGGATGGACATGGTCAGCAATAACACTCAGGCAGGCTGTGGAGGTTAAACCATGACATGATGGTACTAAGGAGTCCAAAGTGTGTCAAGAAAATTATCCCCAACACCACTACACTAGCAGAAGCCTAATTCGATGTATACGACATGATAGATCTTAATTCTGATACTACCATCCATCTTCTATTGTCCAGTGTGTGTGAGTTGTAGCCTCAGTTTCCTGTTCTTAGCTACAGGAGTGGCGTCTGCTTCATGGTTGGATGTGTACTCTGGTTGGAACCAGTGTTTATTTGACTTCCTGTTTTCCTACCATATTCTCTGATCTCAGACATCAACAGGACATCATCAGAGGTGATGGGATTTCTGGCACTGTGCCAGAGATTTGGCTTTGGGACAATTAGTGAATAGATTGCTCTCAAACATAGACATGCCCAAACAGTTGTTGTCTCTTTACGTTTCTTGTCTCTCTTTGTTTTTATCATGTTTTACATGAAGCACTTTAAATTTGACTAAATGCCAATCAGAAAAATATTAGCTGATCCTGATTCTGATGCTGCTTATTAATGATCACAGCAGAAACCAAGGACAGTAGATTACACCTTGCTTCTGTACAGCAATCTCCCAATCAAAACCATAGTTCAGAGCAATGTTAAAAAGGATGCTGAGAGTTTTTAGAGAAATTATACTTTGAAATATATTAAGTGTGTCATTGTTACTTAACTTTTAATTGTAGTTGAAAACTTTGCCTAAACATTACAACTTTTAGACCGGGTTGTGTGTTTTACAGTTAGGTTACTGTGTATGAATGCGGTTTGGGTCCAGGTTTGACTGGAAGATAGCTGCATAACTGGTCGGGTTCAACAATCATCCTGACTGGTTCTGGCAGGTACGGGTTGGTGAAACTGGACCCCTGACGAACTCTGATGAAGGAGTTACAGATGTGATGAGTTTCAAGGATGACTTAAATAATAACAGCATCAAAACAGGACTACTATCAACCGTGTTCATGACTAAATGTATTAATGTGCCAGATGACGGGCTGTATTAACAAGCAGGTGTATATAGCAGAGTGTTTGGTAAGTGGTTAACTCCACATTAGAATTACTTTTTTGGCAGAAAACATTATGATTGCATCTCTGTGTGGATGTATAATATTAGTCTGTGATTATTTCCTAAAACTGTTTCACTCACTTGTCATTGTTTTTGTTTCATTCTGCAACTTAAAGTTGAAACAGTGGCAGACGTATCTACACTACCAGGTTAGGTTTAATAATGGTTCCCCCCCATCCCAGTCTATCCCTGCACACGTAGTATTTGTCTCTTTCAGAAAATAGACCTGAATGTGGGTTAAACCATTCTTGCAATATAATATGAGCTTTTCTTTGTAGATAAGAGATCTGATCTGACTGTGTTAAAAAGAACTAAAATATTAAGCAAGTTTTGTTTGTTTGGCCCACATTTGTATATCCTTCTCACTCCCACAGTCCCCAAATGAACAGTTTCTTTCCTGGAAAACCTTTTCCTTCTCCTTCTCATTTGGGAAGGTGTTTGGAGCATTTCAGTAACCCCTGTGGCTTCCCTATCTCTCTTTTTTAGGTTATGTGGGTTTGTGTCGTCTATAGGGATTTTAGAGATACTTAGAATCACTAAGCGATAGGACTTTCTGATAGATTGCTTATTGAAGTTCTTGCTTGGGGGGGGGAGGAGACTATTAACGTCCCTATCTAGAACGAATCCGTAAAGCATCTGAAGTCATTGGCTGCCAGCTAAAGCAGAGATCCCCTAAGATGCTGACTTTCAGGAGCATTTTGGCCGTGTAATGGGGATATAGAGGGCCAATTTTGCCAAGTGTACATGAGTGGGTGTCTTTGGGGAGCGCACACACAAAGTGTTTGGTGCACTCTGGGTGCGTGGCCAAAGAGCACATTTTGGTACGTGCTCACCCAGCCAAATGGGCCACCGCATACAGAAAGCACAAAAGATCTAAATAAGATGTCTTTGGCAGCCAATGGGTTAACTGTACCTACCTCAGGAGTCTTATAGTTTGTCTAACTAGAACATTTAGGGACATAATTTCCATTTCTATAATTCCATTGCAGGGTGAGGAGATCACCAAAGAAGAGATTGACTTGTTGAGTGATGCCTGTTCAAAGCTGAAGGAGCAGAAGAGGCTGCTGACACTGGAGAAAGAGGAGCTGGAGGATCTAAAAGATGACATTCAGGAATACAATGAGGTGCCTCCCAGACCAGAGTCAAGCTTTGTTTACATTCACATGAACCTCAATTCCTAGTTAAATGTTATATTCTGTAATATTTATGCACTCCAGCTGTACTTGAATGCTTCAACACACTTTTCCAGGACCTGGAGGAGATCAAGAAGGAGTTCTCTAAGACCGGTCAGGAAAAGGCCATAGAGGAGTCCAAAGCCAGCCAGCGTTTGTCTAAGAGGGTGACCCGCATGATTGGCCGCATTGACAAGATCATTCTGGAGCTGGAGAAGGACAAGGTCATCCTGGACGGACAGGTGGACAGCGGAGCCACCCCACCTGTTGGGTAAGAACAGTAAATGCATGTTTTATTATGTAACGGCCCATTTTATTTAAAATCAAAACTATTCAGCTTAGATGAGTTTGTGTCAGTGTGATTCGGGGTGTTTTCCACCTCATCGTTGTGGTTTTAGGTTCTCAGGTCGGTCACAGTTTGGGAAATCTCCATATGTACTTTTTTATGAGTCAGTCAATGATGTTTAAGTTTGTTTTAATTTATTTTTCTATTTTATTATATAATTTAATCTAATTTAAGCTAATCATGTAATGCCTACTTTTGTCCCGGCAATAAAGCAAACTGGATTTCCCAGAATGGTGAATCTGAGGGAAAGGGCACGTAACATCACATGCAATGTGTCTGGGAAATGCTGCTCACTCTTTCTCTGGTGTATAAAAGGCAGGCCAACAGATTGTGATGGCATCTGTTATTAAAATACTTCTGCTGCTTTTTATGCATAGCTCTGCACCGCAGTGGACATGTTGCCTAGCCGAGAAACTAAAACCTAGATCAGTTTCAATCAATGACAGATAATCATTATTGTGCTGAAAGTCCTGATTTCACAAGTCACTTTAGGATAAGTTGCAATAAAAAGTTGTGACTTTTGTCCGCCCTAAAACAAACTTTCCAATAATAAAGTTTACATTTTTACTCAAATTATAAACACATAGTCACCTCCATGAGCCGCCACCTTACTGTGGTGGAGGGGTTTGTGTGTCCTGAAGATCCCAGTAGCTATGTTGTTGGGGGCTTTATGCCCCTGGTAGGGTCACCCAAGGCAAACGGGTGTCTGGGGGAGGGACCAGACTAAGAGCGGCTCAAAAGACCTCTATGAAGAAAAAGATCGTTGGATGGAAGGCTCTCTTACCCGGACGGGGGTCACCGGGGCCCCCCTCTGGAGCCAGGCCTGGAGGTGGGGAACGAGGGCGAGCGTCTGGTGGCCGGGCCTTTGCCCATGGGGTCCAGTCGGGCTCAGCCCAAAGGAGTTACATTGGCCCCCCAATCCCATGGTCTCACCATCTGCAGGAGGGGCCGTAGAGGTCGGGTGCAGTGTGAGCTGGGTGGTGGCCGGGGGCGGGAGCCCTGGCGGTCTGATCCCCGGCTACAGAAGCTGGCTTTAGTGGTGTTCAGTTGCTGGACTTCTGTGCTCGCCACGGATTGTCCATCACAAACACCATGTTCCAGCATAATAGTACCCACATGTACACCTGGTACCAGGACACGCTGGGCCGCAGTTTGATGATCGACTTTGTAGTCGTATCGTCGGACTTGAGGACGCGTGTCCTGGACACTCGTGTAAAGAGAGGGGCGGAGCTGTTGACCGACCACCACCTGGTGGTGAGTTGGCTCAGATGGTGGGGGAGGATGCCGGTCAGGCCTGGCGGACCCAAACATGTCATCAGGGTCTGCTGGGAACGTCTGGCCCCTGTCAGATTGTCAGATCCTATTGGGCCTTTTAGCCCGTGGGACTCCTAGAGCTAGACTTTGAAAGTAGATGCTAAATACACGTGCAAACAGGTAAAAGACCAGTAAAAGGTCAGGTTTGATGTGTGTAAACTGTGAACTGTGAGACGGCACGAGTGTGAACAGATTCAGGTTCAGCTAATAGTGGGTCAGGCCTACTGGTCCAGTTTTAGTCTCATCCAAACCTTTATCTCTTCCATACATGAACTCTGGCTGTTTTGGATTCCTGGTCTCTTTCTGACCTGTTTGCTTTGTTAGCAACTCTTTTTCCTCTCGCAGCCTAATTCTTTACCTTTTAAACCGATTACTGTAGCTACCCAGAATGCCATGCATTGTGATGTGTTTGCCCTTTCTCTTTTCCTCTAAGATAGTTTATTTGTGGCCTTGCAGCATTCATTAGCTGAAGAGCTTGTATCTGTGAAGGACATGGAGATTAGAAAAGCAAGTGATGCAAAGGCAACTTTTAGCTCATATAAATGGACTTTTATCAAGAAAACAGGGGAGTTTTAGAGGATCTTTTTTACAGGAAACGGTGAGGATAGAACTGAACTGTTTAGTCCATGTTTCTGATGTCGGATGTTTTCCAGATAATGATCCTTATCTAATCATCTACCACCCACTGACTAATTAGTCAGTGAAGCTTGGATTAAATGCCAGTTTACCTCAATAGCCCGAGATAAGGGTAATTATCAAATGAGAGGGTTTTAGCTTAATTTATTTATCCACTGGATTCTGTTGTGCACTGTTGCAACATGCATACTGTATAGGTGTGTGTGTTGACACACAAAAGGACCATCACCATCTTAGCTGCCATATTTTTTAATTACTCCTTTTTTAGGTATTTTTCTCTTTTGAGCAGACAAGTTGTAGCTTAATTTGATCAGTAGGAAACTTTTTAGTTTTATGATATGATGATCACATCAAAGATCTTCAGATTTGATTATAGAGACAAATGAAGTTTCTCACATATGTTTCAGAACATGCAATGTTTTGTTTATTTGCCTCCAGAGCCTCGTGTTACAGCATTTAAGCTTCAGGTTGGCTTGAAAATGAGCTGCACAGCTGAATGAAAACAGTGTTGCCTGTGGATCATTTACTTTAAATCTTCATGGACTGTTGTTTATCCTAGACTCTTCATCCTCATCCTCATCATTGCCCTCATCATCATTACTTTCATTGTAAAATGGTGGTGGAGATAGCATAAATAGAAGAGGCTTTCCCTCCAAAAATGAGACAAAAACAAAACAAATTGTTTGCTGTAATTTGACTGAATCCATTCCCCTAATTGATTTAAAATTTTACAGATTATTCTTTGCTAAATATAGTGATGCGACGAGGTAAGCCGAACCTTTAACCGCCATTTGCTTGCTTGTCAGTGCTAGCATTGCATAATTGATGTCAGATGCTGAAATGGTGCTGTAGAGGACCAGTAATTCCTTTCTGCTTCCTTCCATCTCTGCTTCCTGAGCCAACATGTTTCTAAATGGATGCACGTCTCGCAGCAAATTAAGCTACAGTTATAAGAAAATACTACCCTCAATGCTTGATTTGCTCTGTTCAGACTGATTGGGTGTTTCTTACTGTGGAGGTTTCTGAATGATTGCGATATCTTTATGCAACGCCGGACACAACCGTTAATTTAATTACTCCATTTAAAGTTGCCCTGTGCAATAATCCATCAGGTTATGGCAAGTGTGTTGCATCGCATGAAATTAACTTTCCAAGTTTAAACTGCTACGATGAGAAATTAAAGCCGGATCTGTCTGATTGGTGTGATGTGGGAACCTTGATTACAGCCTGTTAAACACAGACCTCTCCACCACATTTTACGTGCTGCCAAAGCCGGTAACCGTTTCCTGTATACAGTCTGTTCTACACCTTCAGGGAGAACCTGATCAGCATCGACGAGCTCATCGCCGTCATGCGGCAGATCCAGAACATTCCCGAGGACAAGCTGCAGAGGATCGCAGAGGCCCTCGATGACAACAAAGATGGAAAGATCGACATTGATGATGTCATTAAAGTATGTTGTGTGCATGCAAAAACACCAGTAAACACCAGCTCTTTGCTTTGATTCTGTACAGGTAAACCTTATTAAATTCCAGCAAGCTGCTTGTGGTTCAACAGGAAAAGCTGTTGGGGTATTTTTAGGGCGCACTGACCCACATTTAGTTGTGTTGCTCATTCAGCAGAAGCGTGATCCTAACGAGCTGTACTTCATGATGAATGTAAAGAGGAATATCAGGCTTTGCAGTTAGACATATCTGATGTTGTTAAATGTGATAACGGAAAATATCTGTATTGGTTTTTCCCAATAACTTTTACCCAACATGTACACGTTGCATATTACACTCTTCTGCTGCGTCTGCTCCAATTCAAAATGACCAGATATAATAAGAGATGTCATGAGTTGCTTTCCAGATAGGTTTGTTCTACCTGAAATGATTTATTTCCTTTGGAGGCATCTAAATATATCGGCATCGGCTGGTGTTGGTATTGGAAATAGAGTTGGACAAAATCAGTATATTAGATATTATTACAGAAACCAGTATGAAATATTCCTATTTCCAATATTTTATGATAAAAAGAAATATTTGACACAGACAAGTTTATTCTCAACACTTCTTCTTTATTTGACCATGGTCTGTTCAGAGGCTGAGGTATACTTGCTGTCTAAGTAAGTCGCACCACTTCTGTGTGTACTTGCTGCAAACTACGGAAGCACAATGTGACCAAACGTTTAATATTGGAACCAACCGCTTGTATATTTCAGGACATTTCCGTACCAACAGTTTGCCTATCTAATGATCACTGTTTAGGACACGAGTGTTTGTCGGTGTACAATGGGAAGGAGAAATCCTAAAGATGCTGGTAATTGCAAGAGGTGTTCAGAAGGCTCTTTTCAAAACCCTCTGCCATTGTGTTCATGCTCTTGTTTGTGTGAGTGCTTCTAGTGTCAAGCCGAAGTCATGACTCGTGAGCGTTGATACATTCCTAACAGCGAGTATATCCCAGCCTTAAAGCAGACCAGTCTCTTTTCCTATCAAGGGTTCCTTTATTGTTTTCTCTGACTTTCCTTTTGTCTTGTTTTACAGGTGGTTGAGCTGATCGACAAGGAGGACATCGACATCTCCACCTCGCAGGTGGCTGATATCATGGTGATGCTGCAGAAGGAGGAGAAGCTGATGGAGAAGGAAAAGGCCAAAGAGAAGGCTGAGAAGGAACAGGCAGCCACACGCAATAGCTAACTTACTCCATTTCAAACACAAAGCATTGGTTAAGAGTAAAAAAAAACAACTGCGAGGTTTGTGGCTGGTTTTTAATTACAGAGAACTCTGCATTAATTAAGGGAGGATCCCCGACTCATCGTTTCCTTCTGAAACTTTGCTCTTAAAGATGTTGAAAAACCAAACAAGGGGGCTTATTGCCTTTAGAATCCACAAAATCAACACAAAGATGATTGCTTTTATTTCCTCCTTTCCAGCGCGATCGTAGACAACATGTGGATACCAGATTTATACAGGGAACACAACAAAATGGAGCCATTGTTGCTCTACCGACTTTAGTGTTGCAAAAAATAATATAAAACATTTGTGGGGGGAACTATATCATGCATTTCATCACGTCATTATATCACAGAAAGGAGATTTCACACAGCAAACATGTTTCCATTGTGGGCCTTCCGCTCAGTTTCTTTCCTTCTGCGTTCGTACATTAACCACCTGTAACATGACGAAGTCCAGTTGTTCTGGACCGTTCAGACTGGTTGCTTGTTTCAGGTTATTGAATGTTGAAACGATAATGACAACCAAAGATATTCTGGAACTGGAAATCAGTGCAGATTTAAAGCTTTGCATTTGAAATAATCCTAAAATCCTCATCAGCTGATCAACCTTCTTGTATTTTGTTGGGCCCGTCAGAACTGCTCTGACCTGTGTGGGAATGAGCACAGGACCTTGGAAGCCATGGTGATGTATCCTTTTGGTCCTGATAGTAGCATTGTGGCATCTCCAGATTGGATCGGGAAATGGGGGTTAACAGATAAGGCGACGTTGTGTTTACTGGATTCTTAGTGTGACGTGTTGCTCTGCAGTGTAAGGCTGCAGCACATATCACACTTTTAGGACCAGGACCTAAAAATTCACCGCGCTCTGACTAAATGTGTTTTTTAGTAACTTTGTGGCTGTTTGGTTTTTCATCCTCTTAGCTTTGTGTAAAATGCCAAAGTTGCACTTTTAAAGACACATTCTGGTTGTTTTTTAAATAACTAATAAACCAGCAGAGACTGACTGACGTGTACTAACAGTCAGGATTGTAGAGACACTTAAATGCACCACCAACCAAATAAATGTCAGCTTGTGTGGTGACGAGTCAGTGAGAGAACTTCAGAAGATGGAGGAGGCACATGAGTATGATACAGGTAAATGCACAGTGGCCTTCTCATGATGCAAATATGGTTCATGTACTGTTGTGTATTTATTTTTTCATATTTTAAGGAGATTATAAACACTTATGTTTTTTTCACATGATGTAATTAAGTATTTTTCTCTTAGCAAAAGTATTTAGAATGAATTTGTAGATCAGATTAGCTGAGTTTCAGTTGTGTTGGTGGTCTTTGCCACTGTAGCGTCTGGGGGTTGTAATCAGGATTCATCAGCTCTAAAACTTATTATTCCATTTATCCATATACCTGTTAAAGTGTATATTCTACATTTAAAAATGATTTATGAGGAAAAGTTCAAACACCAGGTGACTTTTCCTGCATCTGTTTTGCTGGCTGTGGTGTTAAGAATTGATCCAGCTCTGCTGAGTGTTGGCTTGTGTTTACACTTAATGCCAGCTCTTTGCTTTCCCTCCACGGTGACTAGAGATGATACCATGTGTAAAAGAGGATGACAGAGTGGTACTTGAGATAAAGCTGAGTGGATGATGCTCCACCTAATCCGTTCCTGGAATCCACTGTCCTAAATATGGATGATTAAGAGCGCATGCATCCTCCATCAGGTGTCATCCAGGTTCAGCCTCGGTGCTGATGGTTCAGAGTTGCCTGGGACCAGTCAGGCTAATGGGTGCAGGGTAAACACTTGCCCCATACATGGGCCAAAGCCTGCTTTGCTGGAGGGTTGTGTTTAGTTTAGAGACGCTCTGGGAGGGGGACGTGGCATGCACTGTGCAGCATTAATCTGTGGTCGGTGTAAACATGTCAGGGGAGTGTTGTTACAACGTCTCAAGTTGGCTGGGAAGGTTGGTGTCTGTGTCTGTCTGCGTCCTGACAGGCAGAACTCAGGGGAGCACATGAACAGCAGCGCTGCTGTCTGCAGCATGGACAGGTTAACAGTCTCAGGAAGGAAAAGAAGACTGGATATAACCGTTATAGAGAATGTGCTAATTCTCACATTTATTGAATTAAAACCACAGAATTTTTCTCATTTTCCTTTTATAAATGACTTCAACTAATTATTTGTTTTCTGCTGCAGAATCATTTTATGCACTAGTGACCATGAGCCGTGAGGATGGTTGAAGTCGAGATCATGATACGGCATGAAAGTCCTACCAGAGTTGTTATGAAGTGGATTTAAATGTCGAACTGGATCTAATTTTCTGCAGAACGCTGCAGAAAATCTTACTCTACCAGAACAAAAGAAAGTCTCCCAAACAAATACCTTTTTCTGGAGTTGCAGACTGTGTGTTAGTGCGCGCGTGTGTGTGTGTGTGTGTAGTTTTTCATTTGGCTGCAGGATGAGTGCAGATTCACTGCAGGGACCAGGTATGCACTGCACCGTTTAAGCTAATGTCTTTAATGAAGTCCATCTAAGGACTTAGAAGAGAAGTAAAGGCAGTTTAACAGCGAGCTGTAGTCGGATCAGTTCATCTCAAGCTAGTGTGCTACCTAAATTTACAGTTTTCCTTTTTTTTTAAAGTTGTTTGGAAAGAACCCAACTAAATTGTCACTGTGTAAACACACTATGCAGTTCAGTTATAGTGGATGTGAAGAGTGAGACTCAGGGTGTGAATGTTCAGACTGAAGATGCTGCAACCTGCAGTACAAACCGTCCTCGTAAGATTCTCAGTGGGTTTGATGAGTGCACATGTGCATGTTGTGTTGTAGAAACAAGTACTCAATATTTATGCATCATGCGTCCTTAAAGGACTTTCAAATAAAACATTTTAGACAGAACCTGTGATTAACCCTAAAAAGTATTCACAATCTTTTAAAGATGTAGTTTCCCTTTGTGATCTCAGTGTAATAGCTGCTGTTCTGCTTCCATGTAGGGGGATGCTTTGCTGTTGGGGTTTATGTGCTTAAAGCTGAGTTTTGAGACACGTCTAAATGTTTTTGCATTGGTCCTTTTTATCGCTACAGGGACGATTCTGTTAGTAGAAGATCTAAAACGATTAGTTTAGTCTGTAACTGGAAAAAGAGGCAGCTGCTGCAGGTGCTGGTCTACGTTGTGCAGAATAATGCATTTGAAACTGGTGCAGAACTCAAGTTTATTCCAAAATATTGCTTAGAAATGGACATAATTTATGTTGCTTACTGGTAGTGGTGCTGATATTTGCGACCACGTCCCTAGCGACCACGTCCCTAGCGACCACTTCCCTAGCGACCATGTCTGTAGCAACCTTGTCCGCCGTGACGTGTTTCAGTACGTTTAAAGCGAACTTAAACGTTACCAGACTAGAAACTCCTGTCATCATTTCCCTCCACTTTCTTGTTCTTTTTCCGAACAAAGCTGAGATAAAAGATGATCAGCTGCTGTTGGCTCACACATGTCACCATTTCCACCATTTTGAATGTAACTAAACGCGACTGAAATCAGGAAAACGTTGACATGGCACCACATTTGCAGTTTAATGTTTGATTTTGTTTTTGAAATCATATCAGAAAAGTAAATCTTAGAAAGTTGCTCAGCGTAGACTTTTTAAATGCTATTTATTACAAATGTTCCATCTTAATCATCCCAGTGTGGATGATGATCTGGACATGATGCGCTACTGGATTTATTTTAGCTAAACTTGAATCTCATGTAAAACCTGAATAATTCTTTGTGACACATTCTTTTTCTGTAAAGAAAGCATTATTTACACGAAGTGTTGAATAAATTATGAATGATCTTGTATTCCTTTTTGTTTTTCCTTCTCATCTTCATCACAATCATCTTCCATCACAACATTTTCTGTTATTTCTCATCCCTGACTTTTTACCAACCCTCCATATCTCTGCCCTCACAGAGGACATGCAAATGTAGATCCATGTAGATGTAAAATAGATACTTTAGTACATTAAATCATGAAAAACTCTTCTTAATGTAAATTTAAAGTGCTAAATCTTCCTCCAGTTTCCACACCTCCAGTGTGAGGTAGTTTGAGTCTCTCCCATGAGAGAGGCAGGTACACCTGGACAGGTCTCCAGTCCATCACAGAGACAAACACTCACTCCGAGGGACAATTTAGGCTTATTAACCTAACAGGCATGTCTTTGAACGGTGGTAGGAAGCCAGAGAGATACACGCTAACACAGGGAGACCATGCAAACTCCACACAGAGCTGGGGCTCAAACCAGTGACCTTCCTGAGAGGCTGCAGTGCAGCCCAACACTGTCCAAGTCCAATCTGAAGCTTGTGTTTTCAGTTTGCCAACATGCCGGTTTCCTATCAGATCTGTTTGGTTCCTCTGGCGCCTTGCAGCTGCTTAATGCTTATGTTTACGCGCTCTGCAACACACAGATAATAATAATCCAATTAAACACTGATCTTATTCCCCTACAATGCATTTCTGACCCCCTCACCCCGAATAGTCCTGTTTGGAATAAACAAGCAAAGCATTAAGATATGCAGAGGATGCAGAGATTATACTTAAATGCAATATTACATCCTCACAGAGTTTCTCAGCATCTGGCAGCACACACACACACACACACACACACACACAGAGTAGAATAATGTGCTACTATCTCCCTGGTCACTTCTTCAGCTGTTTAAAAATCTAACCAGCCAGTCGCATGGCAACAACTCCATGCATTTATCCATGTAGACACGATGACGACTCGCTGAAGTTCAAACTGAGCATCAGAACGAGGAAGAAAGGAGAACATGACATGCTGGCTAGTTCCTGAACAGCTGATCTGCTGGGATTTTCACACACAACCATCTCCAGTGTTTACAAAGAGCAGCAGTTTGACTGGACCAGAATGTCTTGTTGTCGGAGCACAATGGGCAGACTGGTACAGTACAGTCTAATATACACTGGTTCCAATGAAGATACGCAGAACATCATCTCTGATCAGACATCACGTCCAACCATGAAGCAGATGTTCTACAGCAGCAGAGACCACACCAGGTGCTGCTCCTGCAGCTAAGAACAGGAAAGTGAGGGAATAATAAACAGACTCAGAGGATGGAAACGTGTTGCTGGTTGGAATCTCCATTTCAGCTCCACACTCACATGGTAGGAGCTGAATTTGATGGAAACATCATGAATGGATCCAAGGTGACCATCCAAGCTCCTAAGCACCATTGCGTCATGGTTTAACCACCACAGCTTACCTGTGTATCATTACTGACCATGTCCATGCTTCTAAAACCACCGTGTAGCATCTTCTGATGGATACTTCCAGCAGGACGATGCACCATGTCACAAAGCTCACATCATCTCCACCTGCTTTCATTAAAGTGAGTTCACTGCTTCTTGTTGTGCACGTTCCACATGAATCAGGGTAATATGTGAGGGTAGCAGGACTGAGTGGAAACCCAGGACTGGACTAATGTGCATTTTTACCAAAAAAAACTTTTAAAGGATGGATGGAATAAAAAAACTCAAATAGATTTAAAATTTATTTATCATATTTTATTCTAAATGGGCACCTGAGGTGAAATATGCAGTATTTAAGGTGTTCATGGTAGGTTTTATTAATCTTCCCAGCACATAGCTTAAATTTGGGATTAGATCATTGTGCAGGACAGTAAGCTGAGTAAGAACAATCATTTTTATGCATTTATACATTTCCTCAGAATGAAACTGGCACCCATTCAAAGGAACGACCCTTTAGCATATATTTGAGCATATCACTTTATAAGTTGCTGTTATTTCATGTACAGCTTAAATGGGAAACATGCTCCTCCTGCTGTGGTGGGATAACTTCACACAAAGCTTGGAAAGAATTCCTGTGTGGAGATATAAATGCTTCAAAGAAACAAGGAGGTTACTCCTCTGAGTTCTGCAGGCGGGTGTCTGACCTGCCTGTCTGGATGCTTCACAGGCGGCGCACGGTGGCGATGTTAAGGGCCTCTGCATAACAAAGCACGCTGATCTCAGGTGGAAAGACCTACTGTATGACCCACTGAGGTAGAAAGTTCACATGGATGATCATGGAGGAGGAAAAAGTTGCCTGAAAGGTTTTGCATGTTATGCATGAAGATGGGAAATTATTCAGATGAGTTGGAAATGATTTTTTTGAGTTTGTAGTAAAACTGAACTGATGCATCTTTTGTGAGCGATGTGGATGATTGCTATTTCTTATGTAGATTCAGGGTTAGGAGTTCAGTAGGACAGAGAAATGTTTCAGAGGAACATGTATCTGCAGGAGGATTTATAGTCGTTTGAGCAGAAATGTAGGAGCATCGTGGTAAACACACACATGCATCATTTCCACAAACAGACGGAAACAAGATTTATTCAAATGATGGTCAAATAATTTAAATATGACTAAGAAATAAAACCCAGCTTTTCCTTCATGGTGTTTGTGCCTAATCCTCTGCAAAGTGAGGTACTTTGTAGAAGTTTTGCAGTAATAAGTCGTAATTTTAGAGATGAATAAATCTGCTGATGTTGTGTTTGCCCGCGAGTGCCTAAACAGAACGATTTCACAAAACTTTAGCTGCTGGAAACAAGCTGAATATATAGAAATTCCCTTTTCATAGTTTTAACATGAAAACAACCTTTTAAGAATACATTTAACACACACGCTGACCAGCCAGTGTGCAGCTAAACAGAAACAGTGTGTGAGAAGTATGATCGTATGATGGAGCAGGTATATTTCCTCCCTGTCAGTTTAATTAACCTTCGTTCATCCTTAAAGCTACACCTACATCATAAATACAAATGTATGACAAACACAAACAGACTGATCTCACTTGCTGATGTAAAAACAGACTGAGAGGGTCGATGAAGTGGACACATGACCTTTTAACCCACAGCACGTGGGCCTTCTTCTCTAAATAACCTGGATGTTGGTGACAGTTCTTCACTGGGCGGACTGGGCACACACCTGCTGTAAAATAATCTGTACTCGGATGCATGTCACATGTTCCTGTGCAGCACCCGTTTTTGTAAATGCAACATCATGTTTGGAAGTTTTTCCTGCAGAAAAACAGCCTGTAAACTCTCTCTGCATATGGTTCGACCCACTCTTCAGCTGTGACGGTGAGAAGTCTAAAGTCTGTCTCATGGCTCTTTGTGCACAGGAGGAAGAAGTGTCTCGTGGACTCACATCTGGTGCACATTAACGTCGCCTCATACTGGTGCTTCATGCTACTGTAAACGTCAGCTTCACTGTTTCATTCATGAAAAAATGGTGCCTGGAGATCATTATGCCTTTTCTCTGGTTCCATTTTTATTCCTTAAAACTTTAAAGCACTTTGTGGTTACACTGAACTTTAAGGTTAATCTCTCATTTCCTTGACAATGATGCTGCTTGCTGAGTTCTCTCTTCCTGTAGTTCAATGTAAAAATACATTTTGTTGCAGAAACGAGTTGTTCCATGCACCAGAAACACAGATATGTCAGTGATTTGTTGGAAATAACACAAAGAAGCATCAAGCAGCCGTTAGATCTGAAACAGCACCTTGTAAATACACAGTGGCTTTTATAATGCATAAGTCTGTTTACTGTAATATGTTCCTGTCAGCCGAACCAGCTGCTGCTGCTGGGTTCAGTCTTGCACTGTGCGGAGCCAACAAACAGCCTGATTAGTGGAAACAAAGTGGCTCACTCTCCCCCCCCCGTCCATGGAGCTTTACTCATTCCCACCCTGACGACATTGTTATTATGCAGCAAGTTGCTGGTTTGCCCAAACATGGAGCATTAGCTCTCATTTCCAGTCCTGTTTTTACCACTAACTGTCTTCACGAGGCAGTTTAGCAACAACTGTGTGAACTTTAATCACCTCTAAACTTCTCATGAACACGTTTGGAAAGCAATGCTGCAAATCAGCTGGCTGCACATTGCAAGATTTTCACATAAAAGCAACCTGGCTGGAAGATGTTGGTGCTAAAAGATGCTGCAACGCCTCACAGATGTGTTAGAAAAATGTTTGATTATATAATAATATATATATAATTAAACAGCATTGTATGTGTAATTTAAAGATATTATAATCTGAATGGTTGTTTTTCAGTATTCTGTTATCCTAAATCATTATTATTTTTAAATTGTGTGTAATTTTGGTTGAACACCTTAAAAAAACAGCCATTCGTATAAAGATCTGCTGTTCTTCCATCAGTCACGACAGCTGAATGTTTGAGTCACATCACCGGCCTCCTGCACCACTTAAATGGAAGAAATATATACATTTCTACCAGGTAGAAATAGTTTCTAGTATTCATGTTCACAAAGTGACATTAAGTGAAGCAAGAAATAAATGTGTTTATAGCATGTCCACTGTCTGCATCAATCCGGTGTCCTGGAAAGCTGAACTGGACAGATCCGAGACGTCTGCATTGTTCAGAAGCTGCTGTGATCACATCGCCTGTAACGACCTGCAATAAATCATTCAGCACAGCTTCAGCCTCATTCTGATCTGTTAATAAATACACTTTTACACAGCTGTCCTGTTGTTTAAGCACACTTTCACTCTCTTAAGTACTAATGAATTATTCTTTATTTCTCTACCAGAAATAAGAATTCAACACCTTTTTTCCACTTCATATTTCTACTTAGGTATAAAAAAAATGAAAAAAAGGCTTGATTTTTATTTTTGCAAAGAGTCATTACAAAATGTAAATGTGTCCCTTAAAAAAAGTGTCCCTTTGTATTAAAAGAAATGTTAAAAACAAAACATATCTGACTGCTTATGTCCACACTCAGGTTGTGGTTGTTTGCTTTGTGGCCACCAGATGGCGGTGTCTGACAGTCTTTGGCTGGATGAACACACACACACACACACACACACACACACACACACACACACACACTGGAAGGCTGTGGTGATTCATGAGAGATGGAGCAGCAGACCAGTCCCCGTTTCAGAGAAACAAGAGTGATATGCATTTAATGACAGAGATGTCCTCTATAGAGGGATAAAAATATGAACATATTTTCAGCTCCACCATTCCCGGAAATAGTGACATTAAGTTCAAGCCATATTAAAAGTTTTACCCATAATAACTAGGCCAGTCAGTTTATTATCACAACCTAGTAGGGTGGTGCAATAGTTTCTATTAGCCTGTCTCTGTTTAAGCTCATTGATGGGATAGTAAATCCTACAGGATGCACACTGTCTGTTTTGTATATGTTGGCTGGGATATGCACCAACTTCATGCAGCTATGTGCAAGTTGAAATCTAATAAATCATTTAATTTACCTAATTTGTGTCTCTTTGTCTTTTCTCTCCTTGTGCTTAATGCTGTGACCCAGAAACTGTTCCCAGGAAACTATTCTGAGATTTTTCAATTCATAAAATGCCCCCAGAGGAGAGAGGAGGCTTACAGGATCAGCAAGGATAGAAAATACACTAATTTATCTTCAGTGGAAGCCTTTCCAGTGTTTCCAGGGGACGTAACACCATTATGCTAATAAAACTGCAACAAAACACTGGTTTGATGGGGTACCTGTACCTGTCTGTCCACACCTTTTCTGCTGTATCAGCGGAGGAGGAATAACGTCATGTCCACATGGGTATTTTGACAAATACAGAGTTTTCAAACACATGTAAATGAATTTTAAAGCACTGAAAACAAATAAAAACACTTTCCACGGTGGAGATTTTCAGATGTTCTTTCTGTGCTCTTCATATATGTAAAGCAAAAACTAACAGTCTTCTTCTATCTGGGAGTACAGACTATTTTCTCAACTGGTTCTTTGCAGCCTGTTAACGAGCATTTATTGCCAAGGGTTGCCTCTCAGACATGCAGGGCAGGGGTACTAGAGGACCAGGGTTGAGAAACACTGGAATATAAAGTCAGTGGATGAATGAAAACGCATCCATCCACCTCATGGAGACCACATTAAAGCTGAAATGAGTTAATTTTAAACACATAGTGGATGTATGTCTGTACCTGCATGTTTAAACATGAAAACAGTGTCGTGTTTGTGCTTTTTGTGTCTAAATTTAGACTTTAGTCCTGTGCATGTGAACATAAAAGGAGCTTTTGTGTGTATCTGAAAGCTGTCAGACGCTTTGATGGGCTGTGTGAATGGACCGGTAAAATGTCACTGCTTATCTAATACCTACTGGGATTGGTCCCCAGCCTTGAGCCGGATAAAGGAGGTGAGGAAAGGATGGGTTCATGTAAAGCATAAATGTTTCGCTGCCTTCATGTTAAAATGTCTAGAATAAACTGGAGCAATCTTGTCCCACTCAGAGCGGCATTGAGCTTTCTTAGTCTCCAGGTTTGTTTCCTTTCCAGACCAAACACACATTCATCTTTGTCCTGTGGGCTGCCGGTGACCCCTGCGATCTGGCAATGAGTTAACCTTCACTGTGGCCCGTTTCACCCGCCAAGGCCACCCGTGCTCTGTGGTCACTCTCGCAGGGAGCTGATGAACACCTTCAACCAAGAAGCCTCAGATCACTGCGAGTACAGTCAGAATGTAAGAAAACCTCCAAAGCCTCTCGCAGCCTCGCATTAACCACATGGACAGGAGCACACGTTTAATTTGAAACGTTTGTGGCCGACTTTGACTGGGAACTGCTCAAATTCATAATTGCAGCTTTTACCAACAGAACAAGGGCTTTAGTGTCCCTGTAATGGTTGTTTTATGGTTTCTCTGACACATATCAGTTTTCCTTTTGCTTTTGTTTTCAGGTTTTGGCCACAGATGATGATGCATGTAACTTTCTCTCCTGCTTTGGTGGGTTTTCTTGCATCCCTCACAAAATTTTGCAGCTCCTGAAAACACAAAAACGTCTTAAAACAGTAAAAAAAACAGGCGGTAGAGAAAAGACCTCCACTTTCGACAGGTTGGGATGGCATTTATGTCCTCAAACTGTATCATCACCGCTGGATAAAATGACATCGCATATAAAAAGCATAAATCTGCAAAGAATTATTACAAGCTCTGTAATTTTCTCCCACTTCACAGAGCTTCTCGGTATATTTAGCTTGTTTTGGCTGTATGGCTTTCAGCTTTAAACATGTATTTTCTGCCAGCGTCAACAGGAAAAATGATTTACAGACTTAAATAGAACCTATTTAAAATGTCCACATATGAAAGTGCTTCACAACTCCCAAGATAAACAATCAACATCTTTGCTTTTGACTTTCAAGCTGGACTTGCTGTCTGTGCCTCCAGGGCATCTTGTTAGAGGAGGATGGGACTCAGCAGCCATTAATAGAGGAAGAAGATATTTTGATGCTATAAATGATCAGGCATGATTCTGTTGTATCACCATGTGATGTGATTTGATTTAGACTCTTCTACTTAATAGCTTAACTTAATACAGCTCCATTCTGCAGCCTCTCTGAGCTCCAAATTCATTTTTCTGCTTGTTAAATAAGATGCAACAGCTGATATGTGACTGTTTGACATGCTGTAACATCATCTTGTGTCTGATTCTTTCTCTGCTTTACTTAATTTGTGAAACCATGGCAACACTGCTTGTTAAACTTCTGATGCTGTGAGATGTTTTAGTCAGAGATTTTCCTTTGTGTGGGACCACTAAGGAGCTGCGTGTAACTGCCTTTAAGAGTAAAATTCAGCTTTAGGCTCCATTGGAATAAATCAGATCCAGCTTAACTTGCTTGGAGCAAATTCATAACAATTAAATTCTGTTTATACGTAATCCAGTTAATCCAAATCTATCTATCTTTTCTCTCCTCTGGTCTTCCTTCTGTTCCTCCAGACCAGTCCAGCAGTTACTTGTAAAAAAGAAAAGAAAAAATAATATTAAAGATTGAAGAGGAGTCTCATGTCTGAAAGCGCCTCTTGGCAAAGAAAGAGAAAAATGTGCACGTCACAAGGCACCATCATGACAATCATTTCATGAAAATCTTCCCGTTGGCAGCAGATCAGACAGGTGATGACCAGGAAGTGAAAGGTCCTCCAGGATGCTGTGAGCCCTTCTGAGGCGGCATGGTCTGTAAGTGTCCTCAGGTAGGGGTGAGGAGAGCACTTTTCTCTGTGCTGCTGAGCAGCTGGTGATCCAAGCAGCAGCTCAGAACCATCGCAATGAAATCCTAATGGCACCACCAGCAATCTCTCATCCGTGATGCTCTTTGCAGTGTCCTGTAGAAGTGGCAATGCTGCTGTGCTTCCTTCATGTTCACAAACACATCCAAGAAACTGAAATGAGGAACCCCATCCACATGATCTCCACCGATTTGCAAAGATTTCTTCCTCTGGAGTATCAGATCATAACTGCAGTGCACTCACCATGAAGCTCTGAAAAGTCTGTTTCAGTCTCGCTGTACTGGTTACCTGTGAGCTGATATCTTTGGTAGAACTGTTCAGCTGAGCCAGTAGCAGATGCCATTTTTTTAAAATCCCAGTGACAGTAATAGGTTCACCCACAGTCCTTACTGACTACTGCCTACAGTCTGAATGAAACCTGAACCTTTAAAATCTGTTTAGAAAAAAGGAGATTTTGATTTCACAGGAGAAAGTGCTATGGAGTGACCAGAGGCCCGTCTGCAGTTGCTCCAGTGAAATTAAATTCCATAACATCTTAAGGTTCAGACACTTGATCTCATTATTTTATATTGTGTTTTTTTTATGCAGTTATTAAAAATGAAAGTATTCACTCTTTTAGTTAAAAGGTTTTAGGCATCAGTGATTCATTAGAAAGGTTTTCAGTTTGATTCTGTTTGCAGGCTTCTGTTTATCCACGCAGCTCTCTTCAGGACCCACCAGCATCTCCATCAGGGTAACATCTGGACTTTGGACCATGACAACAGCATGATTCTGCTGCTGTGTTCGGGATCATTTTGCTGTGGCACGAGTCTGTTTCAGCCAAGCTTTAGTTGTCAGTAAGATGGCTTCACATTTGACTCTAAATTCTTTAGAATAGATTCTAAAGGGTTGGGCCGCTATGCTCCTTAAATGCCACACTCCTCCAAGTAGGAGTTTCCCTGCTGCAACATACCTGACTTAAATCTTTTGGTAGGTAATTTGCAAGCTTATGCAACTCTTTCAAGACTTTCCTTTAGTGAGTTTCCAGTCACTCAAACTTGAAACTTGAATAGACTGAAACCTAAGACTACACAATCTTTACACACATTCCAAAGGTCCTTCAGTTCAATTAATGTATGAGTCCCGCTAGGACAAAGTACATGGAAAAGAGTAAAAGCAATGGATGCAGGGTGACGTGAGAGCAGCTGTAGACGAGGAAAGCAGTGGGGATGAGACATCAAGGTGCCTGGACAAGATGGGAATAAGTTATGGAAGGAAAGAACTTTAGTAGGCAGAGCCTTGTCCAGTCCATCCAATCTGCACTTAAGCCTACTTTGCCAGAGAACCCTAGAACACATGCTGGAGAGAGAAAACATCTAGAGTATGACAGGGATCTCCAGATCTGGTCCTTGAGAGCCACTGTCCTGCAGGTTTAGGATGTTTCCTGCTGCAGTACACCTGAATCAGATGGATGGGACAACATGTTGTGGCAAAACTTGACAATAACCTGTTGAGGGGAGGCATTTGATATTGAGGTGTGTTGGATCAGGAAGACATCTAAAACCAGCATAATTGCGAAACTTAAGGACTGGAACTGGAAACCCTTGATTTAGAGAAACATCAGAACTAGCAGCTGACATTAAACAGGTAAATTTGTGTCAAAGGCAACAAAAAATGTCATGCTAGAGTTCACAGAGCCAACTGAAGAGAGAATGGAGCCGAAGTACCAGGACTTGGTCAGCGGCAGTCATAGACGGACGGTTAGGTGTCTGTGGAGGCAGGAAGCACAGGCAGGCCCTCTGTAGGGTCTACAGACATCACAGGTGAAACAGAGGCAGCAGACAAAATGTGGGTCTAGATTAGGAGAGAGGAGGTGTTGGTGAGCTGCAGGGCACATGCTGAGAGGCCTGGACCACCTCATCAGGGTTGCCTGGGTGTCTGATGTTAGAGAGATCTGAAACACCCAGCCATCTTAGAATACATCACCGATGATGGGCCCTAGCTTTGTACCAGAAGATGTATCTTCACACTGAACTGCCCGTGAATCATGCTATACAAATAAGCTTATGTTGGAAAGTGACCGCCGCTCCACTCACACTAAAAAACTGTCTCTGTTAATGCAGTACAGGACACAGTGCAACTTTATTTCTCTATGTTTGATATTTATATCAAATGTATTACATAAAATATTAAAATAATACATTTATACATGTTTTATGTTTTTTTTTATAAATTAATAAAGCAGGAATTCAAATGTTCAACCTGGTATTTAAAAGCAAGCTGCGGTACACACGAGAACCATAACGAAATAACTTCATACTCCGCTGCCATATTGTTTGCTGCCATTATTTTGAAAGTCCAGCATTTCCTTTTCTGCTCCGTCAGCAAGATAGTGTCGGTTTAGTGCGCGAGGCGTCCATCGTTTCACACTAGATTTTTGGCCAATTTTAGGGAGGTATTCTGGTACTTTCAGTGCACTGACTTTTCCCCTTAAATGCCTGTGTGAACGCACTATGCACCTAAATATAGTGTGCGAAGTAGTGTTAGTGCACTGATGGAGACAGCCTTTGTGTGGTGTTTTTTGGTTTCCTGTTCCTGGTTTCCTCTGTGCTCATGTTTGGCTTTGTTTTCGGTTTATTGGTTTCACCTGTGTTGATTTTGATTATGTTCACCTGTGTCTTGTTTAGTTCAGTCATATTTAAGTCCTTGTTTCTTCCTTGTTTGTTAGTCTTCATTTAGTCTTCCTTGTTCTTCAGTTAGTTGTGTGATATGCTCTTGTTCCTGGGTTTAAAATGTCAAGTATTCTGCATCTGTCTGCCTCTGCCTAGGGCTGGTGAAACCGAGGCCTCATGAATCATTGAGCTATCTTTGACCACATGCATGAAAATGGCTTGTTGTTCTGAATCATTTGACCAAAACAATGAACTCCACCTGCTGGATGTGGACGTCTGCTGCACCAACGAGAAGCTTTGAGCTTTCTTCACTGAACATCAATCAACACTGTCTCATTTCTGACTGAGTGTTTAATAAAATGATACATTTTCTACAACAAATGAATATCTTATTCACAGTGATGATTGTGTGTTTGGTGCAGATGTGCAGACGTATCTAAACAGAATAGAATCAGGGATCCAGTACAGTTCCAGTATTTTCTACATTAACCTTGTGTATAAAAGGTGCAATGTGTCAGATTAATGATTGTTGGATTGTAGATTTTATAACAGCTGATGCTTCATTCATATAAACTGAATCACTTTGAAGCTGCACCGTCTCATAGAAACTTATGTTGTTGCTGAGTTGAATGGTCTGTGATCCTCTAGTGACTCGCTGATGGTTTCATATTCCTGACATGAGAGAGGAGAGACATCAGTGGACAACATCCCTACCTCTGCCTCCTCAACCTCTGTTTGAGTCCATACCTCACCTCCATGCCTCCCGCTTATGACATGTTTAAAGGTTTCCATAAAAACTACCATGTTTTACTTTCTTTATTAAGGTAGGAAAAGATCGGAATGCTTTTTATGATCTCCTTTTAACATAGGAAAACCAGGCGTTTTACCCTGGCCCTGTTACCCTGGATGTTTTACCTAGGGTATATCCACTTTATATCCACTTTAAGAAATAATTCAAATGATTGAACATGCAGCTTTCTGCGTCTGTGTGTATGCGAGTGTGAGAAAAAGGACTATATTTGTTGCTTTTTTTTGAACATGTGTAGGTGCCAAGTTAACACACGTGTAAATGCAGCAGAGCAGATGGGCATCGTTCCTGTTTAATCTCCATCACTCCTCTGATTGGCAGAGGCTCGTTAACGCCCATTGCTGAAATTTTCTCACCATTATTCACACTAATGAACAGGACGAGAGATTTTTCTGCCCATGCAGAAAACAAAAACACTTCCTAATGATCCTATCTGTCTGATGGTAGCAGGTGGCACTGTCAGGCAAGGCAAGTTTATTTGTATAGCACCTTTTTATGTACAAGACAATTCATTCAGAGTGAAGACATTTCTGTCCTGTTGTTACACATCTTCACATCTGTTATTCAAAATGTTTCATAAGAAGTTTGGGACAAGGTGGAAATATTTTGAGCTGAATCAAGAGAACTTTTGATAGCACCAGAGCACATAAAAAAAATCAATCTGGTTTGTAAAAGGACTTTTAAGTGACTTTGAACATGGTTGTTCTGTTTGGTTTTGCAGAGAACGATTAAAAAAATGAGTGAGAAAATATCCAGAGAGCAGCAGTTGTCTGCACTAAAATGCCTTGTTGTTGTTAGAGGAGAATGGGCTAACCTAGAAGGTTAGAGATGATAGAAAGACAACAGTTAATATATAGACTCACCTAAACTGGACAATTGAAGATGGAAAACCATTGCCTTGTCTGACACGTAGGGGCAGAATTTAGTGGAAACTACATGAAAGCATAGATCTGTCTTGCTTTGGTTGAACGGCTCATGCTGCTGGTGATGTAATGATGGGGGAAATATTTACTTGACACACTTGGTACCAACGTGGCATTTTGAAAACACACAGGCTGTGTCCGAATGTGCACCCTATGCCCTAACCCCTCATTCACTACATAGAGCTGCACTATATAGAACTCTACATAGCGCCTCATTCTGTTGGCGATTCGGACATGAAGCTCACTACTTTCATGCTGTCGGACATTGCATGACGACCAGCTGTAACTATGGCAACCACATCGCACTTGAAGACGTAGTTGCAAATACCATCCAAAGTCGTCAGAAAAGACTTTATTTATTCACTTTATATTTAATTGTTTCTTTGTACTATATCTACTCAATGAAAACAAAATTAAAATGTACCTCCCGCAACCCCGTTCAGGGACAAAGCGGTAGAAAATGGATGGATGAATGTTATATCCGCCATTCAAGCTGCCTCCCGCAATGCATTGTGGTCTATCAACTCATCTAGTGACCATCGATGCTCACTGCTTTTCAAGATGCATTGTGGGTAATTTTGAGGGCACTACTTTTTTTCTGAAAGTACATTCAGACATCCCTACAAAATGGCGTGCCCACTATATAGTAGGGCACTATGTAGGGCATAGGGTGCACATCCGGACACAGCCATAGACTGTAAATAAAAAGGTGAATGTTTGTGACGTCACCCATGGATTTCTGAATAGCTGAAGTGAAGCTTTTTAGATAGTTCCTTACTGTCTCCATTTTTGTAGTATCACATGCCCCCCATGATGATTAACTTTAAACTCCAACTGGCTGCAGCTAAGAGCTAATTGAGATAACTTGCATCTAATGGAAGTTACTGGCCAACATTGGTCGGTGGACTAAAGCTAAGGTGTGTGGTTATCCTGTTAAAACAGCCGTTTGTGCTACATTCTGTTAATGCCGATATTGGATACCTATCAATCAAAAGGACATGGCCATATTGATACCAAATCTCAAGATAAAAAACAACTAAATGGATGAATAATGAAGGTAAACTCGACCTATTAAACCTAAATTGTTTTCAGTACTAGGCTGTAAACATGCTTTATGTTATGGTTTCCTGTTTTTAGTAGATTTCCTTGTGTTTCCTGTCTACATGTGTTCATTATTCACCTGGTTTGATTAGTTTATCTGCTTTATCTGTGTTGTTTGATTTCTGTGTATAACTCCTGGCTTTCCTGTTCCATTTCCTGGTTCATTGTTGTGTTCTCCGTGTTGTGTTCTCCGTGTTGTGTTCTCCGTGTTGTGTTCTCCGTGTTGAGTTCTCCGTGTTGAGGTTTTCCTGTCTGAATCTCCTAATTGGGTTCATCAGAAATATTTGTTAGTTTGTGGTATTCTCTGACATCTTTCCTTTGTTTCACTAACCCTCTTTGTGCTATCCATTTGCTCTGTGTAAAGAAATTGCCATAAAATAGTGCTGTATATAAAAACCATAAATACAAACAAACTTTTGTGAAGGAATAAAAGAAAACAAGACATGATTTAGCACGTAAAACTGAAAAAAGGAGGTGTGAAAATCTGTTTTTTATCCTCTTTCCTCAGTGTTTCACCACATTGCCCCAAAAGACGACGTCTGGGCCTTATCAGGCAGTTTCCCTGCAATAAGATGCTTCACATTTTATCTTATGCAAATGCTGTTGCATCATCTCAGAGAAAGCTTGCTTAGCTCTAAAGAAGTCGTGCATCTTGAAGACCGCTGCTTGGGTCATCAGGCGGACATGTGATGGAACTTTACACAGTGGAGGACTCTCAGCAGCATATAAAGTATTAACTCCATCTTACACACACACACACACACACACACCTTCCTCCTCATCTTCCATCTTTCTCTCCTTTCTAAACCAAACCACACCACAGATGTGGTGGGAACGCTGCTGTGGGAGGGGGTGGTGGGGATAAAACCAGCTAAATGAGATTGCTTGAAAGAGGAAGAGCACACAGAAACACTGCCAAGAGGATATTTCCATCTTTCTCGAAAGCGCCGCCGTTAAATAGAAAACAAATGTGTGATTGATGTCTTTGACTTTGGCGATGATGACAGACACGGGAGGACGGAGGCGTCTCTAAACGGCCACTTTGAAATTAGAGCCTGGCAGACAGAAAGCAAGAGTGAAAAGTTATAGAGAGAAATGGTGGGATGCAGAGGAATGCGTGGCTTCTTTGATGCTGGAACAACTGGATTTTCTTTCAATCAAAAATACTTAAACTTAAGAGAATTTCACTAAATGCAACTAGTTTTGATGTGCAGGATCATGACCCGAAGGCGCTCCTTCCCACTGATAACATCAGCAAAATTCAGGTAAAAACATGTTGTTAGCATTAAATTTGAGATTGTTTGGCACAAAGAATTAAAATCACTCAGTCAGTGAACATTTTGGTCTGTTGTCTGTCAAGCAAAATGGTCCCAATGAAAAAAAAAACGAGTCTGTCTGTCTGTCTGTCTGTCCTCCACCTTCTCCAGATGTTCACTTCCAGAATATACTGGAATACCTCCTCCCCTCCCCACCCAAACAGGTAGATGTAATTGCACTAATGTACTTTGGTAGCACGATTTGTGCATTTGGGGCGGCTGCAGACTTGACAAAGCTTTGACTGGACATTAGGCAGGCAAACCATCTGCAGTGAGAAGCGGTGGTGGCCGCCCTCCTTCCCATTTTTATTGCCCCTGCTGCAGATTTTACCAAGGAGAAAAGAAGGACAGGGGGATGAAGAAAAGGGTGGAGCTATATCTCCTCCTCTCCAGCTACTACCTTAATTGCAAGCAGGATGGATGAAGACTCTAGAAGCTCCTTCTTCCCTCCTTTATCTCTTTGTGTTGGAGCTTTTTCCATTTATACACTGAAGTCTGGCCTGTTTTACACACACACACACACACACACACACACACACACACACACACACACACACACACACACACACACACACACA
>JBAMHV010000021.1:19389904-19428886 GCA_037177535.1 Pseudomugil gertrudae
TGGTTAATACCTGGAATGGCATCATCAGGGCCGAACACCAGCACCTCAGTTTTGTCTGAGTTTAACTGCAGTGAGTTAGCACCAAGCCATTGCTTTAATTTATGATTTACTTTTAATTAATAAATAATCTAAATCTTAAAGCACTTTGAATTGTCTTGTACGTGAAAGGTGCTGTACAAATAATCTGCATGAAGTTGAATTAAACAGAGTTGAATTAAAAATAATTTAAATGAATTTTTTTTAAGTGAAACTAAATTGCATTTAATTAAAATGGAATTGAAACGGACTAGATTAATGGGACTGGAAGCAGTAGGAAAATGTGCTTTTACAACTTCTGTGCAGAGACTGCAGCTGGCCCAGATCCCTCATGTCTCTTTTTGTCTTCACATCCAGTGTTCCCACTAACACATTCAGTAAGTTCATACTTCACATTTTTTGTGTGAATTCTTTCTGGCATTAAGCAGCACAGCACCATCAACACAACTGTTCTTCATATTCACACCCATCTATAAATATATGCCCAGGATGTGTTGGGTGTTTATGATGTTTTGTGGTTATGCCAAATAGATGGAATGTATACAAGGAGTTAAAACAAATCCCCTTGAAGACCTAAAGAAGAGATTTTTGTTCCATTCTTGACTAAATGTCATCACGCAGCTAGTTTAATGTTTTGTTGTGAAGTTTCTCTTGTATCCGAGTAACATAAGGACTGTCCAGGAACATGGCTATATGCCAAACTATATTCAACTTGCAGCACAAACTCTTCCTGATCTTGCTTTAAATAGTTTTATATTTAATATTTTAACTATATGAATAAAAAGATGAATGTGAGCAAAGCACATGCAAGTTATATAAAGCAACTTGACACTGAATTGCACACATAAACCTGCCACTTTGATACCAAAATAACTTCAATTTAAGCAGACTCACATGTCTTGGTATTTAATACACTGAAAAAAAAAATCCCACCTGTCCTATGTTTGTGAGCTCTGTGCTGTAATTTCACCAGCTCATCCGGTACATTTTAAAACTCATTCATTAAGGTATGAAGACATTTAAATTTGAACTGTCTAATAACGTATTTTGCCCTCATGCATATTCGTCATTTTGCCTTGTTTTTTTTTAGTTTGATGAAACACAGTAATGTGTTTAGAGCTAATTGATGCAGCTGTGACTGACACAGGAGATGAACTCTGGTATTAGGTGGGCATCTACAAGCCAAGCAGCAAACATACCTTCATAGCTCTCAAACTATCAGCAGGTCTATTCCTGCAGCTCAGAGGAACTGCAGCTCTCCAAGGAGCACTGAAAACAGGATTGTTTTACACACACCTGTTTCTGAATGTCACTCGGCTACACGCCTGTCTCAGAGGGAGCGCAGTTAATCGCTGATTTGGCACACTTACAGTGACAACATACCAAGGTCCAGTTTCAGGAACTTATATCCACACGCACACACACACATAAACATTCGCTTTCAGTCTTGTGCTTATGTATCGCTGTAATAACTCAGACATCTGAACATACACGATCACATCAGTCAACATTATATTTCTGCCTTATTAGCATGCTGGCTATGTAACAGACTCGGAGGGCAGCCATCTTTGATTTGTCTCTAAATGTTTTTCCACCAAAATAACTTCAGACTTTCTGCATTTCAAAGCGAGTCTGAAATGTGCAATTATTTTCAGTTGTGGGGCGGCAGCTTGTATATACTGGAGCACATGAAGCTTTGCGGCTTTGACTCAATGGGTAACAATTAAAGTCTTTTTTTGGCAGCGCATGAAACCAGGCAGCGATAAAAATGACTGAGCTTTTGAACGTGGGTGAAGCCTTTCCATGTGCTTCATGACCGTCTCACAGAAAACCTCTGCTTGACTGAAGATCCATTTTTAAATTATTTTTTCCATATTTTATTTCTTGTTGATTGCACTGAAATCTGATGCATAACCATACCTCCTCATCCCCATCTCCCCCTGCTTTGATGGGATGTGATTTAAAGGTCAGACAGGAGCCTAAAGAGCTGAGGGTGCTGTGGGGACCAAACAGAGAGAGGAAAGAGGGAATGGTGAGGCAAGAGAAGGAGGAACATGAGGAGGGGGATAGCCAGGGGGTGGGGTTGGTGGAAAGCTGCCACCACCACAAACACCTCTGAAACAGAAACATCCATTTAGCAGCGAAAACAACCCCCCTCCCTCACAAGACCTCCGTGAATGGGCCACTTTAGTCGGCCGAGGAAGTTCCAACGAGGGGCAGGATGTTCCCCTCAGGACGCACTTGAGACGGGCTGAGGGCCAACGGCCTGTTTACATAGACCCCTCTCTCTCCCTCTGTCACTGTCCAGCTCTGCCCTCATTCCCTGGCCCAGCAGCTTCAGTGTCCCTTGGAGAAGGAAAAAAAATAAAGAAAAGAAAACTGTCCTTGCCCGCCTGCTGGCTCCCTCCATCCCCTCTTACCAGCCTTTTACTGAGCTGCAGCCAGCGAGGCGGCAAGGGAGGGCGTGGAACTGTACTCAGTAAACAAAGACTGAGGACCGAAGACTTTCCGTGATTAAAGAGCGGTTAAGACGCTATAGAGGCTAATTTGTTCACTGTGTGACAAAATCAACAGGAAGTGGGTGCAGAAATCACCGTGGCCTGCATATCCTGCTCTGACCTAAAGAATATGCTGGAGTCATTCGATTAAAGATCAAATTCATTGACACCCTCTCTATCCTGTTTGCATGTATCACATTTGTCAACATTTTACCAGGTAAAATGCAGTTTTCCAGTGTGAATTAAAAACAGTTTTAACCTGTACAAGTAAAGGATTTAGAATGTTGCTGCCAACATGCGGACAGGGCAGCACATTTTATAAACCATCCTGAGAGATGCAGCGACATGCATCATCACGCATCATCACTTTCCAAGCATGTGTAATCTTTATTAACCATTGTGAAAACGACGGCAGCCGGTATAGCTAGCTCTCCCTGCAGCTACGTAGCGTGTCAGACTGCTGGGTGATGAAGAAGCAGAGCACCTACTTTTTGCTGGGGGTTGGTATGACATTCTTTTCATTTTCTTTTTAGTTGTGTCACAGAATGAGCAGTGTTGAAGTTGAAAATGTAAACGTAGTTTGAACAATTAATAATAATAATTACGAGTCAAAAATTATTTTACACATTCGCTTCCATAGAATGATGCTCCATGTCACAAAGCTCACATTACCTCTTGCTTTAACATGCCGATACACTTATTGGTATCAAGGTGGCAAGCCTTCATCCATGCAGAGATATCAGTAAGAAATTCTGATATTCTCATTGGCCGTTTTTCGACCAAGCTGTTTCCTGTGCTGGTTCAGAGCCAGATTAGGCACCGGTTCTTTGGTTTGTGACCGCCTGAGCAACGGCTCTTGGTTCTCAAAACTGGTTCAATCCAGGCACCAAGTCTGTGCTGGGCCAGAGTTGAGAACCAGTTCACGCAGCTTGCATCCGCAGCTGGGGGCGGGGTTACCTGGCCAATATAATATCGTTGAAACATGGACCCACATCTTAATAAAAACAAAGAAATGAACTTTAAGAACAAGCAGAATATGTCTGAGGAGGAGGCTTAGTGTTTCCTGGCTTTATTGTCACATGTGGAGATTCAAAGTAAGTTAAATGGGGCAAATTGGACAAAGTCTGTGTTCAAGCGGCCGCAGCTATGAGCGATGCCTTGATCAGCTGATCAACAAATGATCAAAGCTTGAATAGATTTCAAGGATCAGAAGAGGAAGCTGGGATGCAGCGGCAACGAGTGATCCAAAAGCAACCCGCATCTTTCTGATCCTATTTCTGATCTTGGTGACGGCCGTTGAACTAAACAACCAGCGCTCTGAACTTTGCCATGGTTGAGTTATTCTTCCTGCCCATGGTGGATGATACCATGGTGGATGATACCATGGTGAAAACTCTTAACTTCAACACCACAGAGTCTGGTAAGTGTTGCTGTTATAGTGTTACTCATATGCGATGGGAGGAGGCTGTGACATTTGTTATTACGCAGGTAAACATGATTTAGATTACGTAATGACACAGACTCGACCAGGCTCTTTCAGTTGAAAACAAAACTGGTTCTTTGGAAGCACTGGAGTTGAACCAGCTAAGCTCTGGCTCTAGCTCAAGCACCGAACCAGCACGGGAACCAGCTTGGTCAAAAAACGCCCATTGAGACAGTTGTGTCATCAGATGGGAAGGAGAGGAAAAGTTGTGTGTCAACAGCATAACAGTGGTAAGAGAAGCCATGAGAATGTATAACTGCACCAAGTGAGGAGGTGTAGAGTAACAAGAGAAGAGGACAGAGCCCAGATCCCTGAGGCACACCTATTTTCAACATTTCAGAACATGACACTTCCCTTTGCCAGGATACTTTAAAGGATCATGGATGTGCAGATGCCAGCAGCCAGTTTAGTATAAAGTAACACAAACTGTATGTTGGTGCTGACTATTCTCAGACTAAACAGTCTGGGACAAAAGGAGTGATGCATTTACTCTGAGACGTTTAGTTTCTAAATTATTCAAATACGCTCATCTGTTTTCTGTGGATCATAAACTCTTGTATGTTTCGCCATGGGAAATATTTGCTACACAAACAAACTGACAGACACACTGCTGACAGCAAACGCTATTATAACATGTTTATTGAAAACCTTTTCAACAGCATAGTTTGGCAGAGAGAGAGACATAGAGATAGAGATAGAGAGAGAGAGAGAGTGAGAGAGACGTTGTGAAAATGTTTTATGTTTTTATCCCCAGTGGGAGATGCCTGCCCAGAGGGGTTGTTGTGGTGGAATGTTACATCATGATCAAAATAGGTACATTACAACAAACAAGCTATGAATTCAAAATGAAAAAAAAGAAAAACCAAATAGTTAGTTCCACCTTTCTATGTTAGACAAATGAATACAGAGGAAAAATAAATTAAGCGGGTAAAATAAATCAGAGGGTGAACATGGTTTTTGATGTGGAATGCAACAATAAACAAAAGAACAAAAGAACCTGCACCGAAATCCTGTCCGCTAATTGTTCACACAGCTTCATTCTAGCCTTGAACATCAGCAACATTAAAACAAAACTGATTCCAAACTAAGTCCTGGTTGGGTTAAAACGGACTAAATGGAAATGGGATAAAGGAAAGAAGAGTGCTGCGTTAAAGCTAACCATCATAACCAGAAAAAAATAAAGGAAAGAAATGAGGAAAAATGTTTATTTTCTACCTCTGGAAGAACAGTGTGCATCCATCATGACACTCCTGTCCTCCCAGTCTCATTTTCAGTCCGTATTATCTGGTTGAGCACAATGGAGAATAGGTTGATGGATGATGGTGTAATGTCTCTGTATGAGTGTTTGCACAGCTATGGTCCCTCCCTGCTGAGGCTGTTGGGTTTATTTACTCCAAAGAAAACGCTTTAAACATGTTTGTGTAACAAATGTTTGGGTCCTCTTTCCAAGCCTGATCCTGATGTGTTGCATTAGAGATGATGCAGAAAAAGTCTTTTAAGTATCGTAATGGTTTCAAAATGTCACAGCAACTTAATCCAACTTGTGCAGGATCACGAGTTTAATTTCATTAAACAGCAATAGAAACAATTTAATTCTGACTAAAAATAACTAAAATAACTGAGTTAATCTTTGCAAATGTTTGTTACAGTTGCTGCTGAAAACAAGCCAACACATTCATTTCCAAAGCGATTTAACAGACGATGCTGAAGGGTACAGAAAAAAAGCAGGAAAACAGGGAGGGCTTCCAGATAAAATGAAAGAAACTATCCCGGAAGTAAAAACGCTGATAAAATTACTACTCTACTCCATAATTATTTTCTTCTGGCTCTTGAATTAAACAGTGAAAAGCAGAATATGAATAAAAATACTCTCACCATAGGGAAAGCTTTTACCCAGCATGGAAGAATAAATAAAACAAAACACCTTCTGTTTCATTAGACCCCTCCACCCTTTACAGAAGTGCTAAAACAGTTTTTCCACTCAGTAAAAACAAAACAAGCTAAATACTCGCCAGCCTGTTTCCTCATAAGAACTATGGTTCCACTTTTTTCTGCTGTTTGTAACTTGTGATCAAAATGAACCAAATCTACTAAATCTTTTTTAAGCTAAATTAGTTGAGGCACTTTATGGACTTGAACCAAACCTCTAACAGAAACATTTACTTTACAAAGGCCTTTTTTCTGCATATATAATTTGATGCCAATTACATGAAAATCTATCACTGTAGCAGCAGTTAAGTACTTCAAACATTAGATTGATAAAATTAAGTACTGACAGGGACTCAATGGGTCATCAGATTTTTTTTAAACATAATTTGAACTCCAACACTGGAATAAGGCCATTGCACAGCAACGTGTTTCCATTTAGCAGCGCCTGAATTGTTTCTGAACCTTTCGATGCCACATAAACATCCTTTCCCTTTTGTGAATTTAGCTAAAACCAGTAAACATTTACATCCTTCTGCTTTATTCTATCATGGGTTCAGCCACAGAGAAGGCTATATATTCAATGACAGGTTAATACATCCAATCAGGAATCCCAGAATCCTCCCTTGCACATTTAAGCTCCGCCCACTTAGATTCCACCATGCGGCATTTGGTTCAGAGTTCTGGTGAACTTGTTGAGACCCATTTGGCACAACATAAGGGTGAAGAGAGACTCACTGCAGAGGCTCTAAAGCAGATATTCTGTATTTATTGTTTGTTTTTGTTTTTTTGCTGTGTGATCCGTGCATCACGCAGCATGCCTTCATTTCAGTAATAACACTAAAGAGCAGCGATAAACTCTTAAGCACCAGGGCAGCTTTTTTAAATCGTAGAAAAGGACCCAACAGCAGAAGTGATCAGTGTCTTAGAGACGTCTTGAGTCTGCTTCTAAAGATTTGTCCTGTTAACCTAAAAAAAAGTTAGCTGACCAAAGCTTTCAGTCGCTTTCAGGAGGAAAAAACGTAACATCATCTTCATTTAAATATTCATTGGCATTGTCTTATCTTTACTTTACTATTATCTTCTGAACTTAGCACACTCTTGTTTTTTAATTGGAATTAAGGAGTAAGTCCTTATTTATGCTGTATCCTTATAGAAGCACAGAAACACATTGCTTGTCTCGAACTGGACTCAAAATTCCCATCATGCTTTGCAGCAAAAATGCATTCGTATGAAATGCAACACGTTGTGGATTGCTCTCCTGTAAAAAAAAAAGAAGATTTGCTGCAAAGCCTGCTGGGAATTGCACTTTTTCTTGCATTTCTTCTCCGGTTCACAGAAAACTAGATGCATTCTGGTGATTTTCACAGCTCTGTGTAAAGGATGCGTGTGTCTTACAAATGTATTTGTGATCTCATGTATAAAAACAAATTAAGCTAAACAAGACAAACTGTAAATGGATTTTTTTCCTCTAAAAAGCTGACCAAGTCTCAAGGCGTCAGGATGAAGCGCTGCTATTTCTTGCCCAGCAAGAGATAATCACTGTTTTCATATTGCAAACATCAGCTTTTCAGACCAGAATTGGATCTCGGCGGAAACATCCGGCTGCCTTTCTGCGGGGCGCCTTCCGTTCAGAAAGCCTCCTCTGGCAGTCGCATCGCTTACAAAAAATACAAAACTCTTTGTCTCCGTTTTACATTCTTTTGTGTTTCTATCAGACTGTAAACAAACCAATAAAAAGATGGATAAAACCTGGAAGAGTCTGCCGTTGGTGACGAGAACGTCGCAGTTCTGCTGTAAAATAAGTTACAAAAACGCTGAAATAAAAATCTTTGTAAAGTACTAAAACCTAAACTACACCTTTTAAACTTTAGAACCACTTATTAAGTCTATAAATACCTTTACAAATATACATGTTAATTAAATCAAATAAACCTTTTCTGTCACTTTATATGATTAACTGTTTTACACGCTCATTATGGTGTCTTCCATCCTCAAATATTATCTTAAAAATGTCTTTTTTTTGTCTTTTAAGCACATGGGTGTGAACAGCAATATTATACATATTTCTATATTTACAATAAATCACTTTTTTTTAGATATTTATATCTATATGTATGTATATATGTATAAAAAAGCCCTCTGAACCCGACCGCTCACATTGCTGCATGGCCCTGAAACATTTGTTCGGTCACAAACACGGTGATGTTTACGGGTAAACGCTCGTACACTCGTCCTTTTTTTTCCTTCCATGCATGATTCTGGCTCTGCTGGTATCTTCTTTTATGGGTTCTCCTTCCCAAACTTTGCTGGAGTCTGTGCACACAAGAAGATAAAAGTCCTCACCTACTGCACGGCTACCCAGCCACTCGTCAATGCCCTTCGTTCCCTCCCCTCTTACATCTTTCTTTATTTCACTCGCAGGAGGTTTAATCCCAGTAGGCACGGAATGGTTTCCCCCCCACAGACAGTTCGTAACAAAAGACTGGCCCGAGTACAAAAATATAATTTCTTTTCTGAAAAGAAGAACACAAACATGGTTCGACAGCAAAAAAAAAAAAAGTCCTTCACTGCTGAAAGAGTCTCTTGGGGACGAGGATGAGGAAAGAAAAACTCTGTGAACCGAGAGTTTAAGACGAGCTGAAGAACTGTGGAAGTATTGCATGCTGAGTTTTTATTCCCATGTCTTCGGGAGCTGGAGTCACAGCGAGGTGATCATTTGTCACAAACTGTGAAAGGAGAGTTAACGTCCAACCTCCTCGAGCTCAGGTTTTATGTCCTAATCACCCCGTTGCTGGGGAGCTGTTTGGTGAGGCAGGGCTCGTCAGGCAGGGGGTCGTGGGCGAACACGGAGTCGTCTCCCGATGAGCAGGTGCTGTTGGAGTCTTGGCAGGTGGGTGAGTACTGTTCAAAGGGCACCGACAGGTCCAGGTACTCCTGTCAGAGGAGAGCTCAAAGGTTACACTGTCGCTGTCACATAAGCCGTCTGTGATCATACCCAAAGTTAAAACTTCACTTTGTTGCTTTTACAACTAAAATCTTTGGCTTAACATTACACAGATCCTGCTTATAGTAATATTTATTGTCTGGCTGTAATTTTAAAACACATCCTGGTTAACACATCTTTTGTTTTTGAAAGCAGGAGAGACTGCTGAACTGATCTTAATGCAAAGCAATGTCTATGACATCATCCTTTATCAGGTGAGGTCTTCTCTATTCGCACTAGTTCAGGAAGTTGTAGGACAGTTAAGACGCGTTGACATCATGGTCATGTGTCTGCAGGAAGGCATACTGGCTTATTGTCATTTAACCTAATATGATGTGTAACGCTCCTCTATTTACTGAAAGCCTTTCCAGGCTTTTGTTGCCCCTTTTTACACGTGTTGTTGCCAACAACTTAAACCAATATTCTCCATGAAAAGCTCAAATGACTCAGTTTCTACACCTAAAATGTTCTTTATGTTCTACTGGGAATAAAATATGGATTAATGGGATCTGTTTGCCTTTACTAAACACACAGTCCCCCAAATTCCTTTAGAAATAGGGATACAGTATTATAATACAGTATTATAAAGTGGTGTCTTTTTTTCATTACAACTAAACAGACTCTGAAAGGTTTGTGAGAACTTCCTGCAGTGGAAATGTGTTTAATCTGGGAAGAAGGTTTTACGTTGTGAAAGGTAGATTGTGGTGTGTGATTCTGGTTGTGTGTGTGCAGGGGGGTTCTTACATCTGTGGAGGTCATGGATAAAACCCGATCATGATCTTCTACCAGCTGCCTGAATGTCGGCCTCTGTGATGGCACCGCGTGCCAGCACTCCCTCATGATCATGTACCTGGAAGCCACAGGTCCAAGGTTTATTTCTCTGCATCATTAGTAACATGCACTCACGTCTTAAACATGAGAATAAACTAAACTCTCACAGTTCATGTGTGCAGTTGGCAGGTTTGTCCATCCGATGTCCCTCTTTCAACAGCTTAAAAAGTTCTTCCACTGGGATTCCTGGGTACGGCGAGCCCCCCAGCGTGAATATCTCCCAAAGCAAAACCCCGTAAGACCACCTAAACAGAAACACAGATAAGAGGTTAAATAGCCTTAACGGCCTGAAGCTGGTAAGGTTCAGAGACATATATCAATCCATCTTAGCCAATGGTAAACAGATTTGTTTACACAATAAATACGTCTTCAAACGGATCAGAAAGATAAAACTAATAAAAGTTTGATGAATGCTTGTTTCATTGTGTAAAATTCTCATGAGAAATGTGAGTTTAATCGCTCACCTTGCTGAACTTTGGGAAACAAAGCCAGCTGAGCGCTGTGGGTTTCAGCAGACTGGGACTTTAGCATGGCATTATTTTCAGCTGTGATCATACCCACACTGGACAGATCAGGTATGTGTTAAACCTTTTTTTTTACCCTAAAAAGGAAAATGTTCAGCTTTACCTGATGCATCCAAAGGCTAATAATGCCCACATGCCACTAAAAACCAGTTAAAATAACTGGGGATAAATGGCTGGATCTAAAATGAGCACTTAATGAGGGAATTCATTACACACTATGTGTTTCCAGCCCAGCAGCTGAATCTGTTGGAGCTCTAAACCAAGCCATCATGTGTCTTCCTCTCTCTGTTCAGCGGACTGCAGCATTATTCCTTAATGGCTAAAAAACGAAGGTATTCACAAAATGTACTATTGTTTGGCTGAATCATAATAAGGCCCCTCCTTCCTCTGTGGCGCGCGGTGGGCCTAATCTAATTATCTATGCTGCTGACCAGAGGATGGAAATCAGCCACTGATCGAGCCAGCCCCCCCAACCCAACACCGAGGGGAACCGAGACTAACAGCAAAAAAATCTTATAGTTATGGATCCGTCTCACACATAAGACAGGATGAATAAATAACTTCAGCCATCAGGGGTCAGAACAGGAACCTACACACACCCAGGGTTCGCAGTCGTTGGTCTTTAATATGTACTCGTTTATCAGGCTGCTAGTAGGAAGAAGCAATTACGATATGAGCGCGACGTTTTTACCAACAGGTTCAGCTAAAAGAGCTGACAGTCTGAATATTAATAACATTCTGGCTTCTTTGCTGCTATCATAAGGACATTTGCCCACAGCTTCATGTTCGTTTTAACTAAAACCACCAAAATCAACTACTATGCCTTAAAAATATATTTATAGCTGATCAATGCTATTTATATAGAATACAACAAAAATATATAATGATAAATCTATTAATAATACTATTTTAAGAATAATTCATTTAGTGATGTACTAATATTGCATTATGGGTTATATGGAGGTGGGACTTAAATGTGTTCATCGCTGTTTACTCTCCACTAGCCACTTTGGTGCTATAGTTATGGAGCTTTTCATCCTCCTGTAGCGAGCAGAGTTTTAAAAACAGCTTTTCTGGTGCTGCTGGAGGCTTCTGGAGACTGTGCTTCTCAGTGAGCAGCAGCGAGCGCTGCTGTGTGGCCCCTCCATTCTCCACCAGCACATAGAAAAAGCTTGATCCTCACGCAGCGTCCAGCTCCAAGCTGCAGTCGGAGCAGGACACGATCACCGCTGCTGCATGACCAGACTGAAAGCGAAACTCCCGGCTGACTCAGACAATCGTGTCTTTTAAAAGCGTATGTGGATGAAAACTTTACTGACCCTTAACAGAACAGCCCTGTTTTTGTCCTCGGTATGCGAGTGCAAAAGAAGTGGAAAATCTGCTGCAAGTGAAACAGCAGGAAGAACAACTTTGCTATGAGATGAAATCCACTTACAGAGAAGCAATGCATGGTTATTTTTGCTTTTATAAAGTGTCCTTGCTGTCTGCTTTCTGACCAGCAATCATTCGAACGAGGCTGCGGGTTTTCTGGCTGTTTCCGCCCGGTGGCTGCAGACGGAGCAGGATTTCAACAGAGAAAAGTCAAACACAGACTTCAACACCGCCTGTGTGGAAAAACCCCGCCATGCTAAAATCCTGATGGCTAATGTTGAAAATAGACATGGCATGAGAAATGGTGTCCATTTCAGTCTTGCACGGGCAGATTTAGGATGTTTCACCCACTAAAGAGTTGACTTTTTCCTCCTGTGGCAGGAAATGCTTCAGAACTAACAGCTCAAAAGATGCTGTGATAAATCATTCAGGTTGTTACCCTCATTGCCACGTCCTAAAACTTCGCTTTGACCTACACCTCTGTGCCTTTTAGCTGCTGCTTTTATAAGCTGAAACCTCTGAAACTGCTGTAAATCACGTCCTCACCTTTGTGTCAGCGGCAGCAGGAGAAGCGTACTGAGGAAGTTTAAGGTCTGCATCTGGACTGGCATGCTGTTTCTCCAGGAAAACACAGAATCGTGTCAAACCGCTGCCAGTTCTCTGCCTCTGCAGCGGTAAATATTTGGGGAAATGTGTAACGAGTGTGAATCTGACTGCATAAACTGGGATTTCAGTTGTGATGGTTTGCTTCTCTTCCATGCCCGATTTGTGTTATTTATGGTTTGATTGAGGCTTTGTGACGGATTTATTTTAATGCCGTTTAACTGTTTCCCCATAGCGCTGCATGAAAAGCAATCACAGGTCAAAAGTCAAAGCCTCCCCAGGGCGTGCGAGAGTAAACTGGCTTCAGAGTGACTACTGTATAAAGGAAGGAGGAGGAGGTTTGGCGGGAGGATTGACTCTGTAATCCAGACCTGCTGAAACAACAGAGCAGGCTGATTCTCCCCTCGGCTCATTCCCAGTCTGGTGTAATCACACGGCCAAGCAAGTGTTGACAGGGGCCCTTGTTTGGCTTGGATGGCTGTGCAGCGTCTGGCTGAAGCTGTTTGAGGGGCAACAAGTGGGTTTACAGGGGTTGCAGCTACTGCAAGACAGATTGATATTGTGACCTTCTCGCCTTAACTTGCATGTCCACTTGTGATCGCAGCCAACACAGAAGCAACCAGAGGTAGTAAAAGGCACGTTTGCTGCCTTGACTCCTGTTGTGGAAAAAAACCCAGAGGGAAAGGACTCGCGGTGAATCCACTGACCCTCTCACCTCCTCTGTTTTGGGGCGGGTTGGATTTGTGCTGATAAAACAGCAGCGAGATGCTGAGGCTCCGACGCATTTCTGTCTCCCTCTGATGTCGTGTTGGGAGATTTAAGAACAAACGCAGGAAGGAATGCAGAGCCCCTGGATTCACAAGGAGCTCGGGATTATCAAGATTTTCTGGCAAGGGAATGCCGTGATTCTGTATTCACACGAACAAATTCGGGGCTTGATGCTAACGCGCTCAGTCACAATATTTTAACACTCGCATTCCAGCAGCGTACAGCAGCTCCACATGAGCGCACAGCTGGCATGTGATGGTTGGTTTGTGCAAACTCACACATCGCTCTGGTGCGTGTAGACCCGGTCGAACAGAGCCTCGGGAGCCATCCATTTCACGGGAAGCCGACCCTGGAACAAAAGAAGTACAAGAAAACCGCTTCGGTCAGCAGAACCATTCTGTACAAAACAGAGGACGTTCATAACGTTCATATCAGCTGCATTCAGCACAAACAGGACACTGAATGAGCACTGGTTCATACTCTCCAGCCTTACACGATGGAGCCATCCAATATGTTATCAATATTTAAGTCCTGTCATGCAAGGTGGCATAAATGTTTCCTGATGGAGTCAGACTTACATTTGTGGTCTTTTTGTAGTAGTCTATATTGTGCACATCTCTGGCCAGACCGAAGTCAGCAATTTTCATCACGTTGTCTTCCGTCACCAGGACGTTTCTGGCTGCCAGGTCTCTGTGGATACACTGGGGACACAATTCAGAAAACAGTGTATAAGCACAACTTTAGACATTCAGAAACTTTCTCTTAATTCTGCCATTTTAATATTATATATATATTATTTTTGTTTGGACCAGATACTGCTGAATTCGTGTCTGCTGTAAATCGGGTTAAGGTTAGGATTATGAGGGTCACGCAGGACAAAGTGGGACATGTTCCAGGTAAAAGAACTAAAAGAAAACTCTGTTATCTAAGTTTACATTAGATAAAATAGTGAAAGGACTACCAGGCAAACTGTGTGCTACAATGAAACAAAAATAATGGTAGGAGCGATACAAGGTGGAAAGCAGATGTTGTGCTTTGTGGTTAAAGTGTTTTTAGGCAGGCTGACCTTCTGCGAGGCAAGATACTCCATGCCTCGGGCCACCTGATATGCACAGGACACCAGGTCTTTGAATGTGAGCTGCTCATCTGGGATTTTGCAGGTATCAAAGGAGTAGTCCATGCCGGGTGGTCTCCGTGCCCGCAGATACTCCCTCAGGTTGCCTTTTGAGGCATATTCCACCAAGACGTACAAAGGACCTGTGAGGAAGATGGGGACTAATGTCACTCAGGAACATAGGTAATTCCTTTCATATGCGAGTTACACTGAAGCCTTTACCGTCCTGCGTGCAAGCGCCCAGCAGGTTGATGATGTTTTTGTGCTTGCCGATCATCTTCATCATCTCCATTTCTGACACCAGGTCTGACAAATCTTTATCTGTTGCATCATCTAAACATGAGATTAAGGCTGCATTAGGTTTGTAGAAGGAAAAGACGTTGCTCAGTTACCATGTTGTTGCGGACCACCCCACAGTGGTTTCGTACCTTTCAGCATCTTCACAGCGACCGTCAGTGGCTTGTTGGGCTTCTCTTTATCAATGCCCACCGCCTCCGCCATGACCACCTGACCGAAGCAGCCTTCTCCTAGAGGCTTACCCAGAGTCAGCCTGAAACAACAGCAAAAGCGTGATCCTTGGAAACTTTTTCAGTTTCTGTCCATGGCTATAAGATGATTTCATTTCCATTTCTGACCGTGTGCGAGGAAACTCCCATTTGGGGTCAGAGGGCAGCTCCAGCTCTGACACGTTGGCCAGCATCGGCCCGTCGCTGGACGACAGGCGGGCGATCCGGACCAGCGGCGTGTTGGAGTTCATGGAGGAGTTGGAATCCAAGGACACCTGCTTGGGTGCAAAAATCATCTGTTATCGTCTCTGAAAAGAGTGCGGTGATGTGCATCTATGTAAGCAGACAGAGGAAGAAGAGCACCCTGATTCAGTAAATCTCGTTGCTGTAATGTCTTTTGTTCCATTTCCATTAAACTAGTCAGGCTAGGTGATTTATTTAGCATTAGTTTGTGAGATTATGTTACATTGATGAAAAAAAACGTCACTCAGTTTGTCCCACAAAAAAATTAAATGTATTTCTGCTTCAACGCACTTGAATCAAGTTAAAACTTCAATCGAGTTCAGGTGTGTTGGAGCAGGAAACATGGAAATGCTGCTGGACTGTGGCTCTAACCAGATGAAAGTTCCCTACATGCTGCATTCAGCCTTGTGTGCTGGTGAAGGGTTGCAACTAAAAGTTGCAGGTTAGTAGGTGTGGAGGAGCAGAGTGGGCACTATTTATTATTGCCTCCCCGCGCCACCCTTCTGGCTTTGCTCCTGACAATAACTACGGCACATTTTTCTTCTGAAATGTTCTTAGTTGTAGTTTGAAGGGACAATTTACAACAAAGCTGTTTTATAAATCAAACTTCCTTTCAAAGAACCTGGAAACAAAGTGTTTCCTGGCAGAATAAAATGACTGAATAAGGTATCAAGATGAAATCTTCTCTAGCAGAGTCAGAGTGCAAACGTCACACATCTCTGGACCAACGGTGAAGCTCTCTCGGCTCAGTTTTTCAGAAAAAAACAGCCTTGCTTCAAACACCGGCAGACTTTTACAAACAGTGGGCCTGTGGCCGCGCGCAGGAGGAAGCGGGAGGTAACAAAGATGAATGAAGCAGGGCTCCGAGGTAGGTGACAGCCGAGCGAGATGGAATGGCCATCTCTATCCATCAATAAGCTCTGCTTCCAGATTGGCGGTCCTGCCACTGAGCCGCTGGGCTCGGCATCTTCCCATCATTTATCTGATGGCTGCGGGGGGGAAATGAAGGTTCTGGCCCAAGTTTTTGATGGATCTGTTTGTGTCGAGCTCTGCCCCTTCAGGTGGGGTCCTCCGACAAACAAGTCCACTTACCAGACTTTTTCACTGCAGGAAAATGAAAAAAAAGCAGCTCTGGCCACAATTTCAGAAGCATGAAAAGTAATATCTGAAAGAACAAGCCAGAAGGTTTACAGGAGATTTACTCAGAGTTATGAAAAAGAAAGGAGAGAACTGGAAGATTAGCTTCACAAAAATGAAGCAAAGATTACAGAAAAATGCAATAAGACCTTCCCGGTGCTTCCTTATAAGACCATTTATATGAAGGTAGCAAAATAAAAAAAAGACTACAATTAGAGGCTCTTTGAAAAGATGAGACTTCTTTTTGATGGGGACTAACTGGACTTCTTTATGTAACATGATTTAATACATTTTTTCCAATGGGTAGCCCAGCTACAACCCTTTTCTTCCCTTTTTTATTTTTAAAGAACTGAAGAGCGACTTTCAAGTAACAGTTTGCTTTTCTAAAGATGGATGCCGCTGAGGAGCACAACCCTCCAATTATGAAGCTGGAAAGCAGAAATTTGTAAAAAATAACCTCACAGCGGTTTTTGTCCAGCACACAGCTGGAGTACAGCAGGGTGGGGCTGGATGGAGAGCCACAAACTCAACAAGATGTTCAGACAGTTATGGCAAATCAAGAAGCACTGGATAGTTTCTTAAATGATGCTGGGATTGGTTATTTCTGATTGTGTTAATGTGTTTTTTCTCCCTGTGATTCAGGGATCCTACTGGCCATGGTGGTGGTGTGGCTGCTGATTGACAACTCAACTTAGCTGTGGATAATAGAGGATGCTGTTAAGCTGCTGTTGGGCCTACATAAAGGACTGGTCTGCTATCCACCTTTAACCAGATCGTTGTTGGATTTATGACCCAGTGATTCCCCCAAAGCATTGTTTACCGCCACCATCTCTGTCTCCTAGAGGGAGTCTTCAAAGGATATTTTTATAAAATAAAAAAGTAAATTGTAATCTCTCTTGAGCCCGCTGCCTGCTGATTCCTGGCTCCTACCTGTCAACCTGCAACCTCATCATATGATTTTTAAACATACCTTATCCATATGGGGCAATATTTGATTTTATATCTAACAAAATTTATCCCTGATACACTTAATCAAGCATGTAGCTTAAAATGGAAAATTACAAAGTGCCTTTTTGGAAGAATAAATATCCTCTTGAAAAGACTGAAGTAAAAGTAGAGATCTGTACACTAGTTCTGCAAACATTTAATGTTTAGTCAGTTAGCTAGTCAAAGTAATCTTCTCTACAACTTTAACTCCATAAAATAATTAGGATGCTGTGTGAAATGTGATTTAAAAAACTATTTCTTTTTTAAAATCTCATAAGCCCACATTTCCCCCACTAGAGCATAAATATCATATCCCATGTTCAAACTGAGACCCTTGTTTTTAATGCAGCATCATTATTGTACACTGACCTGGGAACGTGTTGGTGACTTGTTGTTAATTAACCTAGTTAGTTAATAAATGTTACTTTAGTTGTTTTTGATATGTCTGCATTACCTTTCTGTCTGTTGCTCCTGTTTCATTTTTACAGATGTGTAGCGGCAATCAGATTCTAATGAGTTCCTTTTTATCATCCATGTCTAGTTTAAACACCTGATGTGTTAACTATCTTCTACTGGGGATAAAACAATGAACTGTCTTTACATTTTACACACCGTCCCATTTATTTTGTAGTTGAAGTTGTACATTTTCTATTACAGATTCCTATTTTTAAAAAGTATATATGAGCTAAGCTAATTAGCTTTGTCTTCTATTTTCATTCAACATGTGACATTATTGTAGTTTCCCAAAACCTTACTTCAGTCTTCAAGCCCCGTTCTGACTTTCATTTGTCTGAATGTAACACGATTATCTTGATCTTTTACAAACGCTGCACGTGAACTTGGTTTTGGACTCGACTGTTTTTATTCTTGAACGCAGCTCCCGGCAGACACTGGCATGAAGAGCTCTTCAAATTGCAGGTTGTGGCAATGCAGCTGCTTCACCTCATGTTTCTCTCCAAACAGTTGAGAGAAGAGTGTGTGTTACCCACAGAGTGAAATCTAAAACTAACACTGACAGTCACAGGAGGGCATAAATATCCCTGCGCTGAATCTGCTCCAAGATAAATGTGAACACATGTCATCAGCGTGAAGCCTTCCTGTATCGCAGCTCGGCAAACGGTCCACCACAGACAGATAGATTAGCATTATTTAGCATTAGCTTATACGTGTTTGTGAAAGACCATTCTTGTAGCACCTAATGCACAAACTAGATTAAAACAAATAAATAAGTAGAGTGAAAAAGAGAGAAAGGTTTTGTTCAAATCTTGTATCTACTTTCTGTTACCTGTCTCTTGAGGGGAAACTTTGACAGTTTTTGCACAGGAGGTGTTGGCAGAGTCTTTTTTGTGGTCATCCTCATGCGGCAGAGGACAACGATAACCACAGCGAAGATGAAGATCACACAGCCAGTCACATAGATGAAGATATCTGCATAGTAGTCTTCCTTTTGCGTGTTCACTGCTTTTGAGGGGGGAAAAAAACAGAGAAAAGTCAAAATATATGAAGGAAATATTCTTAAAAAACAAAGCATCTGTTGTTCTGATCAGTGTTTCCAAACACATTGCAACAAATAAAGATGAGAAATCAGCATTTGTGCACTGACACATATGCTTCAAACTGAAGCAGGTAATTATACGAGATGTTTCACCCCAAGGAAGTAATTACTGTCTTTTAACACAAAGATGTTTTTAAACTGCTTCATAGCCTAAAGATGTTGAAACAGATGCTCTGATTTAAAGCGTTTTTCAATGACGGATGGATTATCTGCTCAGGCTGGCCCATTGACGGGATGAACACACTGTTTTACCAAACTGTAAACACACTGACAGGTATCAACTGGTTGTGAAGTAAAGATTATGCTACTGAGAAATACAGGAAGTTAAGACATTACTGTATCAAACACATTTCGACTAAATTGATAACATTTGTAGTGAGTTAGGTTAAAGTAATGATCAACAAAAGATTGGAGACCCATGGACAAATATACCTGGAAGCACAGTCAGCCAAGCAGAGTGGTAAGTAAAGCCGATAGAGTTCCCTGCCAGACATGTGTACTCGCCCGCATCCTCAAAAGACACATTGGTCAAGAAGAGCACCTCTAGCTCCTTATCTGTGGTGTTAATACCAGCAGTCTGTTGGGATGAGAGGGGGGAAAGATGGAGGAGGGAAAGGAGAGACAAGAGATAACATGAGCCCAAAGGAAAACACCAAATACACCACGAAGGAAAGAACAGGTCTCAGGATTGGAAGGAGTCAGCGGTGCCACCACCAGCAAACACCCAAGCAGCACCTTTACCGCTTGGTGGTTCAATCCAACGCCACAGGTCTGTCGCTGAGCTTTTGGGTTCTTCCAGGCGTTCACCTAAAGCTTCACCTGTGATAGATTTATACCATCGTTTCACCAGCACCTGTGATTTTAAATTGAACCAGTCAGCAGCTGATACAAAGCAAACCAGGTCCCCTCGCTTTGAAGCGTCGCCTGCAGAAATCACTCAGCTTTATTTTACAGCGCAAACAGAAATTCTATAGATGCAGCTCAACCCGATTCACCGTAATCCAGTGAAAACAAATGATATGATCTACGTGGGTCCAGTTCATGGTGACTCTGTTTCTGTCTCGCCGCAGCATGGTGAAGAATGAGGCGCATGTCGGGCAATAATGCAGCCAGGCACCATGAGGTCATGTACTAAGCTGTGTACTGATGAGTTTTAAAAACTTTAGTATTACTAGACTTCAGAATAAAAGTTTTAGCTGAAATATTTAACATGTAACATGACACAATAACATTTTGTTGCACGTGTATTGCATGTTTAAAACGGGAGATGCTGTCCACCACGTTTTTCCATTCACAACAAGGTCAGGTTTTAAAATGAAGGTAAAACTGGTAAAATTCTCTAAACATGTGTATTTTTTTGTCTTTTAAAGACAAGGTGAGGTTTAGAAATCAACCGATACTGTACACTGATCATTTTAAACCCAAATTAATAAATAAATAAACAAACCTTTCCTATAACAATGATAAAATTTCCTCTACTTTAATATGCTTAAATCACTTCCTGTACATGTGCAAAAAGACACCTATTGTCATTAGTCTGGGCCTCATTTCTAAGTTCCAGTAAAAGCAGTCTTGTGTTTTCGTGCCGTTGTGCTTCCACATCCATCGCAGGGACAGCATGACTGCAGCTGTGCTTTTTCTGCTTTGACTAATGTTTACAGTGATGACCAGTGAAAGCCTCAGTAATGAACACTGTCACCCAGACCTAGTTCCACATCGGGCTGCAGCACCCTTTCATCTAAAAATACATTAATATTCCTGGAGAATGCACTTCAGGGGAAATCAATATCGACCTGCGTGTGGTTTGGTCATCTTAGTTATTAGATATATGTGTGTTTTCATGTGCGGTGGTATATGGGCGTGCAAGGGCGAGCCCTACAGCCATAGCAGTAATTAACAACGCAATATGTGTGTGTTATTGATCTCAAAGTGGCACTGGAAGTTAGCTACTCGCTAACACAATGAGATTACGTGGGCTCAGTAGGTGAATGAGCTTTAACTTAAATACATATGCGTGTTTGTCCCATTAGCAAGGTAATCAGACCCACAACCAAGAGGAACATTGCTGAGCAGAGGAGACGCAGCAGAGGATCAGACGTGACGAGAGAGGTTCCTGCTGCGACGGTCAGTATTTACCTGGTTTGTGAACCATTAGCCAGAAAGCTTTTTCCGATTTGCCTACAAAGTTTGAGGCACGACACCAGTACTTCCCAGCATCTTTCTCTGTCACGTTGGACAGTTTCAACTTACTGGTGACCATGGTGAATTTACTGACATTACTCTGTGAAGGGAAAATCGAGAGGCACAGTGAGGCCTTCGCAGGTCCTGCAAGAGCACACAGTCACACAAACATGTAAAAGCAAACATAAACAAGCTTTAACATCCAGTTTTACAGCAAGGCTGTGATGCTGCCCATCCTCCCACTCTTAATGCTAAGCTATGCTAATCATCTTACACTGACTATGTGTAAGAAATTACAGCTGTCTATCATGTGAAGGTGTGTACTTTGTGCACATACACACCCATGCTCTTATACACACAGCTTACTTCTCTGGTAAAAAAAAAAAAACCTACTGTTGAATTATTAAATGGCACATAAAGGAGAGAATGTATTGTGTTTTACAGTTTCTTAATGAACATCCAGGGCTCGGCTCCCTCCCCGCGCAGGGCCAGTCGCTCATCGTTAGCCCTTTTTCCAGGCATCACAAAGCGATTCAGGCAGCTCGCATGAAAAAAAAGAAGAAGCATGAAACCCTCTCCTCCCACCCTAAGCTGTATTTAACTCCTGCAGTATGCCACACATGAGAGAGCATCCCATGTCTGAATGAACTGAGGCACACACAAATCTCAGTAAATACTGTTTCAATTATGTGGTAGTTGAAAATAGAGCCTGGAGCCGCAGTCTGGAGCTGACAGGCTGGCTGTGCCTGCCGTTTTCTCTTTCTGGTGGCCTGTTTTTCTTCTTCTTCTCTCTCTCTACCCTTCCTACACGGCTTCTCTGTGTATTCATTTCTCAATCTCCTCCTATTTGATCTCATTGATGCCGATCACCTCAGATTTACAGCTTCCTGGAATCTGCAGGATAATTTATGCTCTGTACGTTCTGGAGTCACTTCTTCCCCAAATGACGGGGCGCAGATCTGATGATACATCGGCCCGTTTAGGTAACAACCGTGGTTCCATAAATAATATGAGCATCTTGTTCTGCTTTCACAGACCCGACTGACCCTCCTCACTCCAGTTTTATTTCCTCATCAGTCTCATCAGGGCCAGATCAGAATTCAGTCCAGTTTGAGTGGAACCGTTTAGTTGAGTTACATTAAAGATGTTCCTTTCATAAAACATCATTGTCTCTCATCTCTCTCGTAAATACGGTGTCACTGCAGTGATTTCTGTGTGAATTAATTACAACCCATAACATTTATCAAACCCTTTAATGGCGACAGATACCGTCTGTTTTCTTACACCGCCTGCTGATCGTGTAAGTTCAACTTTCAACACAGCGAATAAAAAAGGTTCACAGGTAAGAAAATAAGCCCAGAGGATTCCCTTTATCTGAGTCCATCATGTCTGCTCTCTGCTTTGATACGAGTACTTTCGGCAGAACTCCAGAAAGATCCGACACTCTTGCACATCATCTCTCTTTCGGTCTCACTTTCCATCTCCGGATCTTCCTGTTTCTCCTCTCACTTCTTCCTGTCTACCAATCTGTCACACCTCCTTCTCTCTGCTGACTTTGCCCTTTCTTGTGTTCCTCCACTCATTTTTTCCAGGGCTTTTTTGGGTGCCTCTTCCCTCTCTCTCCCCCTCTCTCCTCCTCCTGAAACCACGCGACGCAGCACATCTGACGGCAGCGGTGGTTAACAGAGCCCGTCTCCTTCCCTGCGCTGCCGCCACCACAGCAGTTAACTTAGTCCAAACCAGATGTTTGTTTTATACGCGCTCACTAGAAGGAGATGGGGGTGGGTATTAAATGTAAAAGCAAAAGCCTTCTCATTTTGTGACAGGAGTCCTCTTCACCTCATCAAAAGGTCGGTCCTGCAGTGGGTTTAGGTTGTTTCTCGTCTTATCGGGGAGGGCTGTGACTATTCTTGAAGACCAAATGTGTTTAATGGACAGCAGATATGACTGCAGATACAGTGCAGGTGCTGAAGAGACCTTCATTTCTCATCAGGTTAATGGATGAACATCTCTCTAAGCTGCTGGGTCTCATAATGAGAGTCTTGTCTGGAGCAATGAGCTATTCAATTACACGCTACAGTGAAAGGAGCCGGCGGGCCCACACGCTCATCTACTGTAAAATGCTCATTACGGAAGACATTCCTAGTAGATTAATTTTGGAGTAAAATTATCACCAGCTGAGATGGACCCCCAGGCAACGAATCTCAGACTCATTAACTATGAGGACCACAGGATGGGACTCTGCACCCACCTTCAGGACGCTGACGTAGGGGACTCCGTCCGAGCCGTAGCGGCTGCCATTCACCTCGATGTGTTTGAGCCACTGGATGTGCGGCTGGGCATCGCTGTAAACCTTGCAGTGAAACTCCACGTTGCTGCCCACGACCACCGTCTGATTGGCTGGCAGGCCTGCCTGGAGGATGGGCCTGTGGGGTGAGCGCTCTGAGGAGAAAAGAAAAGTCTTCAATAACAACAGAAAGGAGTGCGAAGCCAACCAGTCAAACCAAAGCTCTGACGATGCTTACCTAAAACGTCCAGCTGGTAGGTGTGGCTGATGGTGCCGTATTTGTTCTGCACCACACAGGTGTAGTTTCCCCGGTCTGACGGCACAGCGCTTTCCATCACTAAGCTCCACTGCTGGTGCCTCAGCTGGGGGGAGGGAAATACGGTGGGGTGTTATCACAGCGCAGAAAAAGCTCCTCTTAAGCTCACACAGAAGTTTGCATCGTCCCTGTCGTACCTGCAGGGTGGTCTCAGAAACTTTTATATGGTCTGAGCTTAATGGAGGTGAGGGAAAAGAAGAGAAGAGGAGCCATCGAGCGACTGTTTTCTCCTGTGTCAGAACAAATCTCTTTTCTTTTAATAACTGAATTTTACCTTGATGCAGAGCAGATTCAATCACAAACGATGTTGATTTTAATGGGAAAGGCAGAAAGAAGAACCTGATTAAATGTTTGACACAGACTTTGCATCTCCGAGGGTACAGAGGACAGGCAGATCCTTTCACATTTATTTCCAGTACTCCTGTACCACACAAGAGCAACCCATCCCGGGAGAGTGGAGGGGTACATTTTCAAAGCAGGTGTGGTTTGGACGAGGAGGAGGAGTAATCGGCCTCCCCGAGAACAGAGAAGCTGCTGCACATCGACAGGCAGAGTCTCCGCCAACCAATGAGGGTGCAAAAGTACACGTGTGCCTCAGATGCTGCCGCTGTGCACGGCGAGAGCGCAGTGAACTCTTCGGAAAGGGGTCAGAATTACTAACGACAGGAGTGAAGTCAACAAGGATGCATTTTTTCCTCGGGGTGGAACACGTAACCTCACCTGTGTAGGAAAATGTGCCGGCCGAAAGACGTTTGGTGATGGGCCAGCCACTCTCCTCCCCTTCCTCACTTCTTCGCTCCCTTTCTTACAGTGCACACTTCTCAGCTCTCGCTCTTGGAGGCGTGTTCGGAAAATAAAGTAACAGTGTAAATATTATGCCTGAGTGTGCTTTTTGCAGTTGCGTGGTAACACAGAGCAGGCCGCCTGCTCTACGCTGGCAAATGGTTTTTCTGAGTCGCGGGCTCCACCCAGTCTACCCCCCTCTCAGAGCTGAGGAGTCAAACTGAAGTCAATGGCTGCTCTCATGAGCAGATGAGTGACGCCTTGTGCTGCGGTTGCTGAGCAGAGGGTGAGGGAAGAGGGGGAGGGAAAAAAATGGCGATTCATGAGGAGGGGATCTAAAAGGTGGTCAAATATGTGCTGAAAGTCAAAGCCAAGACCACCAACAGAAACAGGGAGATTGGAATCAGAGTGTGTGATATGCGAGAGTATAATTTCACATATTAACTCTGTTTATGTTTCTTTATTCTGGCACATCTTTCTGATTGTTATTGTTCCTCCTGCTTGTCTTCATGTCTCCAGCTGCTTACAGTAAACCGTCTCCTGGCACTTTAATTACTTTCTACATGTGTGCCAGTGGATTTTATTAACATGTTACACTGGCTAACCCTGTTGAAGCTGCCGCATTAGTCCCCACACGTGATAATCCCATCTATTTCAATCATGCCGGATTCCAACTAGAATTAAATTATTAAGCAGCTTACGTGCGAGTCATACAAGGCTTTAAGGGTTTTAGTGCTTTGGCTGTGGATGTACAGATGCACAAGCTATGGGAATGGACAGGGGGGCTTCCCGCTGCAAAAAGCGTGCATCTGAGGAAAGTTTTGGCAGGGATGAGACAGAAGAGTGGGCTGGAATTTGTATTCGGCTCAGAAATTGTAAAGGAAAGCATCATCAGTTTTAATTTAAGTTATTCCCGTCAGTTTCCAGTTAACACAAAAAAAATCCTACCGGGCTGTTATTTCACCTACTTTATACCCGACAAGACTCTACAGTGGGTCGGAATCCCTCAAAAAAGAAAAAGGACATTTTTAGCAGTGCAGTAGTTGTCTGAGAAAACACAGGAAGCACTGTTCCCTTTATAGTCCAAACCCTCAGTCTTCACCTCGCAAAATAGCCCTGTCAGAACCAGTGGGGCCAGTTACCAGAATTTATGACTGTGCCAGAGCAGACCAGTGGCCCGGATCTGCGCTACCGTCTAATTTGACCCACAGAGAAGGCGGAAGCAGATAGATGCGGCCCTGAGGGCTCTCTATTAAAACGGGTGAAGTTTGGGTCTGCTGCCTGACTTCGCCTCTGCTTGACTATGTGTCAACATGAAGGAGTAGACCGTAAAATTGAAAGTGTAACAGTGAAGGAAAGAATAAAATGCAATAAAACCAAATATATAGGATAATCTCTACTTTTATACCCACGGAGGGTTTGGGTATAACAGAGGGGGAAATGAACAACCGCAGCCAGCCTAAAATTAAAAGAGAGAAAAAAAGAAATAAAGAGTCCAAAAATAATCTTGCAAGTGCAGAAATTCCTCTGTGGCCAACAGAGACTCACAATCCCGGCTGTGTTCGAATCTGGACTGGAAAAACACGGATTTAAAGTGCTTAAAGTCTTAAAAAGTAACAGTGTGGAGTCAGTTTAAGAGCCCTGCTTTGGAAACTTGTCAAAACAGAGATTGAAAAATCCGTTAAGTGCTGAGCAACCTGGATGGAACAAAACACAGTAATGACATTGTCCGCTTTAAGTCTGCAGTTTAGCATAGACACAATAAAATCCCTTCGGCCATATGTGGAAGCACACAACAGCACTGGCTCCGAGTGTCAAAGGCTCAATGGCCTGATGACACACCCATCTCTTGCCACCTCCATCTGATGGCTCAATAGCAGGGTGAACTCTGACCTCCAGGCCTGCACTGCCATTATAGAGAGCGCCACAGTTGTCTGGGAAGGCGTGCAACGCCGCAGCACATCGCCCTGCTGGAATTTTATTTTCTATCCCACAAATGAGCCACACATCCTTTTTGCCGTTTCATTTAGTTTCCACAAACGCACCGTTTTGTCCCGCGTGTTACATTTACACAGCGGTGCGAAATGTCTGAAAAGATGCCGACAAACACAAGAAACGCCGAGGAAAAGTCGCTCCATTCTTCCTGCTCATAAACCACGGTAGAAAGTTCCAAAACAACTTGTTTTTTGGGAGATTTTTCTACAGAAATGCTTTAATTCTCACAAGTAGAAGCATTCACGCCCCAGAAGACATGTTTACACAGAAATGCTTTAATAAAGAAAGTATTTATCTGGGATGCGACATAAGAATTATTACAGGCTACGAAGGATCACCAAAAATACACATATTTTACTAATCACTTTGCTTATATGACTTATCTCTTAGCATTTGTGTTTATTTATCAAGATTTCAGCCGATATTTTACTAAAATGACATCATTTAATAAAAAAAACTCATTTAAGTCGCTTCATTCCTTATGATATCGTTTTTATAATTTACTTTTTGAGTTATAAAAACTCACAAACTGAACTTCTAAGGAATCCATCACCAGTAAATCCAGACATCAGCTGTGCACTCATTATCCTGTAAGAACCACCTCGTGTGGAGAACTCTGCCTCTGCCGTAAGGCCACTTTCCACCGCTCCGCTGTGAAGGCAGGGGGTACTTTTGTGGAAGGCCTAATGGACCGTAATGCTCTGACTCACTCAGTAGCCTTCTCTCACACTTCTGCAGCTCTACGGGCACTTTACAATAAACGACAAACTGGTGGGAGAAAACTCCATCATGCAAATCAGCACGGATCAGTTCGTAGAGCACTTACAGCCTCGCCTGGAGAGCAACAAAGTTGCCCCGTCGACTCTCCGAAAGGTTAAAAATCCCACACGGCGGGGAATCATTCAGCCAGAATCATCTATGGCTGTCAAATAAAAAATGAGCTTGTCATTTGACAACAGAAGCAAGAGGAAGGAGGCTTCACCTTGAAGACCCTGATGGTGGAATAGAGTTTTTAGAAGGCCATTGTCAGGCTGTCAGGACTCAGAGACCCCTTTTGCTCTGACAGAGCTGCCCCCAGCCTGGTAAATGAACTCATCACACAGATGCACGGTGGGGTTATGAGCTCTGTGACACAGCACGACAGAATCACGTCTTTTACTCGTGTCCGCACAATGACAAATCAATTTTCAGCGGCTCTTTCAAAAGACTCCATCTTTATGTAACAATCAGCGCATTGTGCGTTTTAATATGCATTTATTTGCTTTTTAATGAGATAATCTTTTTAACTGATGAGAAAGTAGGCTGGCTTTATTGTGCCGGGGCTATGCAAACACAGGCCCACGTGTTGGAAACAAATGATCAGTAGATTTTTTTTTTAGAGTGAATCAAATCCAATAAAATATCAGAATAAATTATTTGAAAACTAATAACTGCTGATTTTTAAGCTCATTTTCAAGCTGATGCTCAGACACAATACACAACGTAGCAGTGTGCTGAGCTGGACATTAGGGTGGGCTGGAGCTGATGTCCTGACCCCTCTGAAGCCCGTTCGTGTCACGGGCCTGTCTGTCATCCTGCACCACGGTTCTATAGGGGATGACCTCTCCTCTCACCTCCCTCAACACCAACAGTGGCCACATGGTGATTAGCTAACTGGATTTCAAAACAGCTCAGAGACAGAAGCGAGGGGAGGAGCATGCGATTAGACGTTGATAGAGACACCACGGAGAACGTATCAATCACAGAATAAAGACATTAAGACGAGCTTCATCTGCTCAAAATCTGCAGGAAAATTATGATCTAAGCATCTTTGTATGAATTAATGCTTTGGTGGTTTATAGCTTTGCATAAAAAAATAATCATTATTCAGGATTTTGCTTTAGAAATTCATTATGATGTTCACAAACTAACCCAGCAGCAACAGCAGGAGAAAATCTGCTCTAAAGTAGAAAGACTGCAAGCTGTAGGAGAGTAAATCCTTCTGAAATGGAACTTTAAGTTATCAGTTTGAGGTGGGAAAACGGATAAGTGGTAAGCAAAATACCAGTTTAAGAGTTCTACGAATTGCTGCTTCTTCCGTGTGCACAGAGGAAACCCATCTTTCTGTCCATACAATAACTACGCGGGAGAAACTTTTTACTTTTACACTCAGAAATCCTACAATAGAATCAAATGTGATTTCACTGATCATTATAAAATGCATGCTATGTGGGGTCTCCAACATGGCCGCAGCTGGAAACCAGTAAAAACTTTGAGATGGGGGCAAACAGACAGGTGGAAGCACTCCGAACGCTCAGTTTGGAATTAATCTGCTGCTAACAACGCAGACACACCTTTTCATCAGCAAATCGTCATGTGCGCCACACATGCTAAAAGTTGCTGTCGGGGAGCCACTTCAGCCTGAGCCGAGGGGCTGGGGGGGTGCGTGAGGGCTGGTGACAGGTGTGAGTGTGTGGGAGAGGCAGGCAGAATGAGTGGGGACAGAGGGAGGGAGACAACTGCTGTTGGTCTGCTGGGAGCAGATGTTGGAGATCTCTGTAAACTGTTAATAGCTGCAGGATCTCATTACATTTAACTCTTTAAAGGCCAAAGTACCACTGGGAAGAAGCCTCTTCTCGGTGCCTCGCTGCTCGTCTGACACATGTTTACTCTGCTCAAATTAGAGGATGCAACTTAATGCCACATGAGGCGATTTCACTGGCTTTGCTTCTGTTAAGTTTCTCTCTGAGATGATTGTACAGAGTAACATATTCTACACATTTATAAACCTGGAAAACATCTCACTGTAAGGTCTTTACGGGAATATTTGCCTCTTTTCATGTCACAAAATGAGACGCCAAGTCCGAAAGCGTCTCAAAGAGTTTCGAATTCATACTGTATGTCGTTCGTTAGGTTTTGCTTTATATGAACCCAAACACACACTGGATGCCTTTGTTCTTACAGCTTAAGGGCATTTACAGAAAACACAAATAAACCAGGGCTTGTTAGTTTAAGCTGTGCCGTTCCACATGACCGCCCTGTGTTTAGAGTGAATCGATGACACAACTAAATACAACAGCTGTTTGCTTCCCCGTGCGGAACTACCACACCAGCATGCACGTATCCAAGTCCCAGTCAGAGGCCCACCACAGGTTGACCCCTTACATTTATTTTGGTCGGGGTTTGGTGGCGCCCTCCATGGCGTGCTTTCTGACCTTTATTTACCGTGAGAAGATTTGCCAAGCGCAAGGTTTCTTTCAGCGCGCTCCTTCACACTCTTCCCGTTATGGAAATTCACACCAGGGAGCATCGCAACACCCATCCAGTGATGGGCTGCAGCTATCTGGGGATTAAAATGCCTTGCTAAAAGGCATTTTGATAGCAGCTCGAGCAGGGCGGAACATGACTCTTTCCAGGCAACACATTTTGGAGTAAGTGTGAAGGTTTTAGCCCATAAATCATGACGCCGCTACGCTAACCTTTAAGTGTGAACATGCTCTTCCTCTCACCTTGATTCCGCCCATCCTCTGCTCGCCTGTGAACTCTTTGCCATTTTTCAGCCAGTGGATGGTTGGTGTTGGGTTTCCGGCTGCAGCACAGCGGAACTTAACGGTGTTGGCTGCAGGGACAGCCAGGAGCTTCTTGTCCATCCGCTCAGGCTTGGACCAATGTGGGGGTTCTGTGGATTAAAAGCTGCTTTAGTTAAAAAAATACTTTATGAAGCTAAACAGAAGCAAATAAAACTGCCTCATAGGTTTGATATTCACATTTTGGCTATTACGTTATGATAAAAACTTTCTCATAGGAGGTCTTCCTCTTATTTCTCTGACCTGCCAGTCTCATTGAAGAACTTTTTTCTCCTCTTCTTTTGAAAAGAAAAAACGTTGTGTGTATTCTTAGATCATAGACGGTTTGGGGAAAGACCTTCCAGGAATTTATAGTTACATGTTGTGGTAATTGCAAAAAGATGGAGCAGATGGGACGACTTTTCTCCTTCTCCCTTTTGAAAGCAGTGCATCTTGGAGGAGTTATGTACTTGGCCAGAAGAGATGTGAGATTGTGGTTTCACAAGAGATCTTCCTTTATCAAAATGCACATAGTTCCTGCATTGTTTACAGAGACCGGCATGAACTTTAAAAGTTTTCTTTTTTATGGAAGCAATGCACGTAAGCAACGACTTTCCCGCCACATGTAGTCAGACGTGAAGTGTGAAACCCAAACTGGTCTCCGTGATGTACGCAACACCTACAGCTGTGCTCATGAGGTCACATATCCATGTAGAGTGTATGATTTTTTTGGCCATGTGTGTGAGAACAGGAATGATAATACAGAAAGTCTTATTTTACTCATGGTTAGTATTTGGGTAAATACAACATTGAGCCACTCTGAGGAGCGTGCAGTTCATACCTCATACCAAAGCCTCCAAGCTGTCACTGATGCTAAAGGAGGCGATGCACGGTATTAAAACCTGTAAACTCATCATTTATACAGTTTCCGTTGTTATGAGTAACACAGTTTGATAAGAAATGGCTTCATCCACTAACCATGAATGAAAGAAGAGTTTCTGTGTTATCATTTATATCCTCTGACAAACGGCCAAACATCATAAATTCTGCGAGGCGACGTAAACGTATGAGCACAGCTGTAAGTGCTGTGAAACACAGTTTGACACATTTTGAAAGAACTTCAAATCGGTGCCTGAAGCATCACAGAAGCGTCTTCCTCCTCATAAATATGCGAGAGTTCATCCGAATCGTCCCATCCTGAGCGTTCGGAAACCTGTCAGGGCGATTTATTGAGTTGTATTGAGAAGTGGTCGGACAAAGCGAATGTAGCCAGTCAGACAGGCTCATTGTTGCTGCTGTGTGGGTAAGGAGGGTGAGACCACTGAGGCATGACTCACTCACTCTCTTTAACCAGGACAAAAGCTGGGGAGGTGGCTGACCGGTCATCAGATGTCTCTTTTTACTTTCCAAACGCAGGAGTTCATTACCATATCAATGGAAGCACTTAGTGTGTATGTTTGTGTGTGTGAAGGCGCGCTACGGGACAATGATTAGCCTGTAGAAAGTACCTCAGCCTCAGCACCATCATGGGCAGGTTTTTATCCCGGTACAACTCAGAGATGTCAATCGCATCTGAATATAAAGTCTGAGCTGCATCTACTACGTGTGTGTGTCTGTTTAAGATAAATTTTGCAGTGTTCTGGTCCATTTCTGACACACACCTCTTTGGCTACTGCCTTCAAACATTGGCTTGAGCTTCACAGCGTAATTTCAACCAGACCGGGAGATTTCCAGCGATGAAAGATGCAGCCGTATCTTTTCAGTAAGCCACAGAGTGTTGCTAAACTCTACTAAACAGGCTGGAAATTGTGTGTGTGTGAAGCACAGTCTGTCGTTTGAGCAAGACAAACACTTCACGTGAAACCACACACACACACACACCGCCTCCACCTTAATGAAATTTCTGCACAGTTTCCTTCCCTCCCTCCGTCTCTCCGCTGTCTCTGCATATGTGGAGCGACTCGCCGCTTCCCTCACAGTGTGGGACAAACCACCAAGGAGTCTGAACACATTGTTTTCTTGGCATTGTAAACAGCCACACACACACACACACACACACACACACACACACACTGAGTTTCAAACAGTCTCCCTCCCGATGTGTGGTCCTGCTGCTCCTGAACTCATCTGGAGCTAAAAAACACACCTTCCTGCTGCAGCAGATCCTTTGGCCACAATGACATCTTTAACTCTAAATAGACATTGATGCAAAGTGGGCACAGGCCAGAAACGTCTCTGTGGTGGAGTCCACATCATGCACTAGACTGGATGTCAGTCAAACAGAGTGGGTGGAGCTCAGAGGTGCATTTTTAGCTCTTTGTTTACATCGTCTACAACTTAATCCCCTGGAAACAACTTTAGTATTAGCACTGGAGAGTCTTTCCTTTCTAACATCACCCCCTCGTTTGGGGACGGGGTCCACCAAATATGTGTTTTTTTTATCTAATAGTTAATAAGAGATGATGAGAAATGAAAGAGAAACACAGGATATAAATGCAGAAATGAGTTAAAAACTGTTAATAAAATTGTTTCAATCATTTCTCTGATTTGGGTTCTTTTAATCTGGCTTTAAGGATTTTTTTTATTAAAAAATGAATGATTAAATAACCTCAGGGAGCTAAACAGATGTGTGCTCAACACGATACTGGATTATTAAACTGTAAAGGTTTATTAAACAATTATAAATCATTCCTTTGTTTGTCACAAATGTGATTTAGTAGATTTTTAAAGGCTTCGGTTGCGAAGAAAGAACATTTCAACCGTGCCATCAATCCGTGTCTAATTGGGTGGAGAGGCTATTTCCTCAGTAGAGGGGAGTGGGATTTTCTAAGAGAGACACCCCTCAGCCTACCCTGGGGTGGGATCTCCACATAGGCGAGCCCTGCTTGGGTATGCAGCTGCTTTAGTGGAAACTGGTTTACCATGACATCTTCTCTCAGCTCTGTCACAGTGTCACGTCCACCTGTCAGCTGCAGAGGTTACCCAGAGAGGGAAATCTCTCCAGGACACTAAAAATACACGACAGGGTTCCAGTTTGGTTGCTTTACGTTTGGTAACAGATTCCAAAAGTGTGTCTGAAGGAACTGGTGAAGGGGTGAGGTCAGTCAGAGGGAGGGGAGTTTGCGACCTCTCGCAGCCGCTGTCGCAACACCAATCAGCAAGATCTGACCTCAGTGATGCCTTCACTTCACGATGTGCACGTTTCTCTCTTTTACACCTCTGCTTTTAGAAATAGCCCATAATAAATTACACGTACGAGTTTAGGTTTTGAACGGATGTTTTAAAGCGATAGAAAGGAGATAGATAGAGAGCAAATCAGTGCGTTTGAGTAGAATCAGTCCTTTTGTTCAAATATTTATTTTAAGCTGCTTTCTTTTGGTGTTTTCTCATAAACTGCTTATCTGAATCACAAAAACCCGACAAACGATTGTTTTTTCCTGTGTTTTGACGAAGCTGAAGCTTGTTCTTGCCTCATAAAAACAAAAACAGGACACGATGGCATCTGTCTTGTCTTGGGATTATTGGCTGGTGTAACAAGTGGACCGTGCAGAATACAACGCACCACCTCTGCAGCCCTCTCTGCACTTTAACTCTGACTTGTGTTGCAGGTCAGAGAAGCATGACAGGGGCTCTCCAACCCGCCTGACTTCAGCACAGCAGCAATTATCCGGAGCAGGACACGGAGTTGTGCCGATGGCTGCGGCACAAGGCCCTTTTAGCGCTCAGACACCGATCTGTGGGAAGGAGGGGGTGTTTTAATTGTGTAATTGTATAATTTGCTCCCACTGACGCCTGCGAGCACACAGGCAGATTTCATTGCAGATTACACTGGGGCTCTTTGAAGCCATGCTGCCCCGAAGGACCTGCAGGGACCCAAGGCAAACAGAGCTGGAGGAATAGCGGCTGCGGAGCAGTGTAGCGTGGCCCGGCGTCCGGCTCTCTGCTCTCCTGCCAGGGTAAACAAGGAGACTGCATAGCTCTGGAGCCCAGCAGAGCACAGATTAGGCTCTGTTAACATTCCTCCCCCTCACACACATTCGCTGCTCTTTCACTTCACACAGTGTGTGCATTGCTTCCTACTCAGAGAAAATACTCACCCGAGTGACTCGTATTACTCAGGTGGGGCCTTTAACTGTTTACTTTCTTTATCAGCTTCACATCAGAGGCGTTTAATTTAGAAACGCACCTTATATATGAATGAGGATTGAAACAGCAGATAAAGGCAAATGGATCTGTAAGTGGACACTCATTAACCAAAACTATCACTAACTGACAGTCATGTAGCTTTTTAATTTAATTTAATAAGTTATAATCAGATGCACTAATTGTAGAGCTCAACATGATATTTCAATTAGCTTCTTTGTGTTCACTAACGTGTTTCCTTTTGGCTAACATGCCTGAAAGTTCCTGCTGTTTCACACAGCTAAGTGTCCAGAGAAATACCAACAGTTTAACTTAAAGGTTCTACTTCAAACCGTGGTGTAGTACAAATAAAAAAGACAATAGTGATGACAATAATCTGGTTCTAATCGGGTCTTAAAACGAGGTATATGCAGCCTCAGATGAACAGGATGTTAATTTAAGGCAAAAATGCAGAAGCAGCATGTGAAAAACAAAGTGATCAATGGTTTTGATCACTTGCAGAATCACCTTTAGCATCAGTAACTATGTTCTCAGTCTCACACTGTTGTGGAGCCATTTTTACTACATTTAACAGACCTGCTTTGGTTGCTTTGCTTTGGTTGCTTTCAGCATTCATTTCACTCATCTTAAATCCTCACCACGTTTCACTTGAGTTAAAGGTCTGAACTTTGAGTGAACTTTCACCTTTTTAAGATGGTCTGTTATAGATTTGCTGCTGTGTTTGTCAGATGGCTTCAGAAAGGTGTTCATGTCCTGCCCACACAATCAACCCTCCACCACCGTGCTTCACAGTTGTGACGAGCCGTTACTGCTGCACCGCATTTGGGGCTTTTTGAACATGGTGTTGTGCGTCTGATGCAAACACCTCCACTCTGGTTGTGTTTGTCAAAGCTTTGTGATTCATATAGAAGCAACTTTCCGAGCCTGAGCTGCGCTGACATGCCATTTTAAAAGGAATGATGTTTCATCCTGAACCAGCCGGACCTGTTCAGTCTGCTTACTCCTGGCCTCCCACTAAGCCCTGAAATAATTAGACTCAAACGAGTACAACCAAACTGCAAAATAAGACAACTGTTGCTCAAAAATGTAGTTTCAGTTCAAACATTAATGCTGTGAATGATTTGTAGCTGAAGGTGATGAGTAGTATCTGTGTGAAGGAATCATTATTAATCCTTTAAGGTAAAACATCAGGAGAGGACAGAAAAATGCTCATTTCTCTTGTTTTATTGCCACTGGCATAAGGAATATTATCTCCAAAGTCTAGAGATGCCCTGACATGAACATGCATATAAACATGTGTTCTGTGTCTTTGCTGCGATGTTTTTTCTGAAAATATGATGAGAGTCTAAGATTCAGCTGAAGACTAGAGATTCCTAGGCTCTTTGTTTACCGAGCATTGCAAAGTGTGGGTTGAACTTGCTGGATATTGTCTGTGATGATGGCAGCTTTGTTATACATGCTTTTAGGCCTGTCGCAATAAGCAATAAGTCAATTAAATGCACAATTTAAAAAAGTGAGCACATAATTATCATTGGTTTCTCTCTTTAATAAAGACTGGATGACAACTGGTTTCTCTTCGGTGCATAGTTGTAAATAAGACAATACAATGTTACATAAATTTATAGTCCAAGTCAGGGTAACTTGAGATTTTGACGGAAAAAATAGTCATTTTGTTCTCACGAGTGTGAATGGGGACGGCTTTTTCTCAGCGCACCTGATTCATTGTACATAGAAGCACAGGCATTACCCTGAAACCCTGGATGAGGTAAACTCTGCACATCAAGCTAAATGTTCTTTAAAAATTCATATTTGTTGATCTTTGAAAGAGTGAACTTAGCATTATTATGGCATTTTATAACCCATCCCAGATTGATAGGCAGCAATAATTTGTTCCTTCAGCTCTGATGCTTCATTGTGTACAAACACAAACTGCTAAAACATTTCTTTTAATTTGTAGAGCTGATCATGCCTTGCTTTATTCAGGTAGCAGCTACTAACCCTCCTAAGCCCACAGAAGCTACATGCCCTTTGTGGAGGTTTTTCCCAAATGCATACTAATGTGTTATTTCATAGGTTGTACTCATGTAAGACGTGGGAAGGACCAGAAAATACTAATTAAATGTGTTTTCTTGGCACTTTTTCCTCAGGACAGCATTTTTTCTGGAGGTTTGTGAAACACAACTCATGTCTGTGGCAGCTTTGCTTATTTGAGGGTGCGAGACTCCTCAAATCTTTTTCCTTTTCCAACTTTCTTTCTCTCCCGGCTGTAAATTCTCTCCCGTCAATCAGCAAGCGTTTTCTGCGCCCTCTCCTCATTAAGAGCTCGGCTCTTTCGCCGTCTCCGCATCTCGGCTTTCTCTGCATGTGGATGTTCTTCCGTTCACCATCGGGGACTCTCCGTCTGGCTGTGTGACTCGTCACATGGCTCCTTCCTGCTACAGTCAGCTAATTAGCTGTGGCTTAGCGGACATTAAGCACCGATAGGGGTTTAACGTTTCTGAGCTAATCCTTCTCCTTTTGGCCGGGAAATCGGAGCCTCATATGTCATGAGGCGGACTTACATCCAGAGATTAAGTCCGGCAGTCAGGGGCTATTTAGTGGATTCAGGCTGCCACGTCGGCCCATTTGGAAAACACTCCAGGCTGTCGGCATAAAGGGCAGCTGAGAATTCAAACACATGCTGGTTTTTATGCTAAAGGTGTTAAAGCTTATCCAGGGTGACTTGCGGCATGAAGATGCAACAAGAAGCTTTGTGCAGGTTATTCTGTGCTGCCATCATGTCCAGTGTCTGGATGGGAGTTTAAAATGTGCCTCACAGATAAAAAGCAGTTGAATATGAGGCAAGATTACATTTTATCTCAGTCGAATGAGTTTAAAGTCACAGCAACAATAAGAGAGGCATATTTGGTGCACATTAGCAGCATTCCTGTTGTCAAATGAAAGCAGGAGATTTGGTGCAAAGCAGCTTTTCAGCAGAAATTTCTCTCAACATGGTGCAGCAGCTGTTTCTGAAGCCTTTTCTCTGGAATTTTCATTCCAGATTCAGGCTCCGATATCTCTTATTTTATCCATCAGCACATCTTCTAATGTCTTTCCCTTGTCATGTGATGATGACAAAGCCCTGCATGAAACTTTAATGATCGCCACAGGCCACTCAGGGCGTTTCAGCAGGAGCATCTTCCACAGTTACTGTCTTGGTATTTCATTTTGACTCGAGTGTGACAACATGCGTTAGAGAGTCGCAGCGTTTACAAAGCGGCTTTGATTTCAGAAGGGCGTCTCCGTCACTCAGACAGCTCCATATTTTACTTCTGGCACCAGTTTTTTTTTTTTTTTTAGAGAAGTTAATTTGGACAAGGAGTCACTTTATTAAATCATGATCTCTCTGACATGACTGGGTTGGTTTTTTTTTATTTGCCGTCTGCTGTCATAACTTGTCTAATTAAATGTTTCTAAGACTGGTACACACCCATCCATTCAGTCATGCCACTTTTTCAGTAAGACTCAGTTTATATTCTCCATTTTACTCCTCATTTCTTTCCATTGTCTCTGATCTCGTACAGCATTTCCTTACTAATTACTTTTATTTTCCTGATTTTTCTACGCCTGTCTGCACCTCACCCTGTCGTCTCGCTCCATATGGCACATAAAGGCAACGAAGAGTGGCGTCTGGCTGGGGTGGAGACGCTTTCTGCCTCTCTCTGTGCTCGCGCTGGAAAGCCTGCAGAAGCCCTCCCTCATTGTTCCCTCTTCACCTACACCTGAACTCAACACATCTCGGAATTAGCTCACATCACAGCAGAGCATTTACAGAGGTGTTACCTGCTGGAAAACTACCGGCTTTAGATCTGAGCAGCAGCAGTGTTTAGGTAGGTGCTCTGGGGTACAGGTTTAATGAGAGTTCAGCAAGACAGCAGGCGGTTAGACGAGCCATATAATGCCAATTATGCATATAAAACTCTAACAGCATGCATACAAATGTAACCACCTGACGAACACAACTTCCTAAAGACATGCTGTTGCTCCTACTGACAAAGTCTTTTATCACAATTCAGGAGTTTTACAGTGAAATGTGTAAAAATAGCATCAGGAGGCAGAGATAAGATTAAATATAACCCTTGGCAGAAGTATTAATAATGTTTTCTATTATTTAAACTATTGTGTGACATCATGTACACATAAAAATGTGTATTTTTCTTAAACGTTTAATATTTTCTGGAAGCCATAAGTGCTGTTAGTTTAGTGCACATGTTGCCATGCTTCATGTTAAATTCCTCACCTCCACTGAAAGTCAACAGGAATCTCATCAAAGCAGTGTGGTTCAGTTAGACTTCGCTCAACCTTCTTTTAAAACGCCAGATAACTGGACATAAAACACATTTAACCATTTCAACCGTTGCATTTTGCTATCAGCGGGGAATGATGCTGCAGAATGCATCTTAGACGTATCACCCTGCTCCCACACCTGACTTCACTCAGCGGTTTGTGCTGCAGGTGTGGCTCATTAACCTTAATGATGTGCCTTAATGCGGCCTTAATCAAACTCAGCCTCCCTTTACGATGCAATAAAGCCACCATGCACACGACGTGCGGGGTTTCAGTGAAAAGAGTAAAACATCTGGATGCTGTGAAACTCAGAAACTGTTTGCAGAAGATTGACCTTGTTGTGAGAAGATAAAGTGGATTAACTGTCCTGATCTCGCCACCATGTCCGGGTCGATGTCATCGTTATGGAGTAATCTGGTTTTTTCTTTCTCTGTCAAACGGATTCAGAATCTTTTGGCTTTTTTAAGGCGGCGCATTATCCTCATCATCTCATAGTTAGATGCGATTTTTTTATTTTATGTTTGTTTTGCAGTAAAGCATCAGAATCGGTTACTTCTTACAAACAAATGTCAATATAACAAGAATCAGAGAAAAGATAAATAAAGAATTCACCATTTTCATTACCTGCATCTTCAGGGTCTTCATCATAGTCTTCATCATCACCAGACGACAGAGAATCTGATAAAAAGAAAACACAATAAACTCTGTATTAATAATTCATGGTTTGGAGAATTAATCTGAATAACTGGTTTATTTTTTTATTTTTTTTTTTTTTAACGTGTCTGTCCAGCATCTCAGCAGGCAGAATGAGGGTCTGGCTGCTATATTGTGCTGAGCA
>JBAMHV010000021.1:19429140-19450288 GCA_037177535.1 Pseudomugil gertrudae
TGCTCACAGAAATGTGATCATGCTAAGACGACCCCTACTACCCAAAGGTCAGAGGTAGGCCAGGACCACCAGAGACCGGGGCCAATGGCTGGTTTATGACGTGTCTTTTATCCTCTGAATGGCAGAGGCTTGCAAAAGTGTTCATTCCCATGTTGTTATTTATTATCTCTATTTAAAACCTGCGACTTTTAATGGGTTTTAACTACATATTCTAAATAAGCAGTTCATCAGTAAAGTGAAATGACAGAAATGGGAAGCTACAAAAGAATTAATAAGCAAAACCAAATTAATTAAAAGTATTTCATAAACAAATGTTCACTTTGCTGTAAAGCCCAAAATAATCCCTGACCTATCTGCATGCAGTTTGGGTGTCCCATGACCTCAGCACATATACACTGTTCTGTTCAGGAGACATTATGAAGACCAAAGCGCTCCCCAAACAGGTCGGAGACGATTGTGTAGAGACGAGCATATGAGGGTTATATAAGAGTTATAGGTAAACAGCTGAAGCTGCTTCAAAATGAGAAAATTCAGAACAAAAATGTCACCACAGTAAAATTAAATTAAATGATATTTGAGATAAAAAAAGGACTGGAGACACATGAGGGGAGAACATAATTCAGCAGATCTGTCGAGTTTACATCCTGGAATTAGCTTTATACTGAAAGTGTGGAAGAAAGAAAACATGGGAACAGGAATGGTTAATGCTCATAAACCAGTTTGATTTCACATGTGTACAAATGTGCACACTAAACTGTTCATTGAGACGCTCATGAATGAGTCCACAGTTTAGCCCAGCGGCTCTTAGATATCACAACACAAACACAGATCTGAGCGGGTCATTAGTACGACATGCTTTTATAAAGCACTGTGTGCAGACGTGCATACAGTTGAGTCTTCTGAGACATTTTTGCAACACACAAGCGGCAACTCTTCCTATAAGGCTTGCGTGTCAGTCAAACGGTCATTACTCACAGTTACCGTGTACAATTGCAGTATCATACGTTTTTCACTGCAGCAGCTTTTTTTGGTAATTATTTTCCATCTGACCTTGGGTTCTTGGTTCAGCGCCACAGGTCTGGTTAATGAGAGCCAGCTGTTACCTCGACAGCCCCGGTGAGCAAAGCCTGCTCCTGAAACTCCTGACTAGCAGGTTTTTGTTTCTGTTAGTCGACACCTCAGTCCATAACTCTGACTGTGGTACAACTCAGCAGAGATTTTACATGTTCGGTAGATGACAATCTTCAAGATGACAACAGTAAGAAAAAAAGACGTAGGTAGTTGAGTATTCAAACCTCAGAGTGGTTTTTGGTAAATGAGTCATTTTAGAAACTTTCAGGGAAAAACACATATGGTACGATGTCTGTCGTCCCACCGCAAATTACAAACAACCAGCTCGGAGGAGGTTTTCTGTTTTGTTTAAAGAGAGACTAGAATAAACACAAAGTATTTTATGTATTATCATTATATATTGGTCATCATGGATCAACTTTGTAGAAATGAGAAAATAAACATAAAGACGTTTTCATCACTTCAAAACCCTAAACACTGCAAGACAGAAATCAGTTCATGTACTGGTGTGGGGGTCAGCACTGGGTATAAAAAAGTCCTCTACCACATGTTCAGTCTCTCTAAGCAAATCTGGGTAAAACTCACCATTTTTAATCAGGTGATCATTGGTACATAGAAAAACCATTTCTGTACTACTGAGTACAGAGTACAGCTGGAGCCTATATGTGGAAATTTGCATGTGAGAAGCTGTAGATCAGGAGGTAAGAGTAGAAAGTTGGTGGTTCAATTCCACCTTCTGACTGCATGCTGACGTGTCCTTGGGCAAGACACTGAACCCCATGTCACAAAAAAATGTAAGTCTGCTAAATAACTGTAGAATAGAAGAGAGAGGCTGGATAAACCCTAGACAGGTTTCCAGTCCATCCCATAGATAGGCTCCAGTTCCCTGTGACTCTGAATAGAATTAAGCAGTACGGACAATAAAATGAATGAATTTGCCAAAAACTTAGAGTGCATCATTTAAATAGATCCAGGAAGTCTGGGGAGATCTTAATGTGAAAGGTCAAATCAGAACATACTTCTAAATGTGTCTGAACTTTTGGCTCTTGGTTAGTAAGGGTGTAAAAAATAATATATACTGAAATACTGCAATATATAGAAATCAAAAAGCACAATTAATTTTTTTAATGAACAATTAGTGTAAATGCAAAATTAATTTTGGTGATTCATTTTTGTGTTGCTTTTGCTTTTATTGTTAATGTTTACTCACAGAATCACTAGAACCTTAATTTGTTCTTTACATAGATGGAAATGTTAAAAAGATGGAAGTAAAAGGGTTCTGGTTTGATTTTCACCAAGCATGCATCTTTAGATAACTACCTAATGTAAATACTTTATGCAACAATCTTTACCAATGAGGCGTATTATCTGTTCATTTTGTTTTTTTTCTCGTACATTAAGAGCCAGTGTTTTTATTCATTCTGTAGTGAAACGTAGACCCCTCTGTTTTTAATATGTAAGTTGATGTCAAGCATGTAACAACTATTTTCTGCTCAATATGAGCGACTTCTCTTACCTTTAAATACAGATAAAGGAAAATCACAAAACCCATCATGCAATGATTATTAATACAGATCAATTCTTCCATCCTGTCTTGCCTCACACATGCGTACTGTGTATGTACAATATGATAGGGCTATTCTGCTGCCTGGATGCTGGTGCAAAATCTGATAAGGTGTCTGACACCTTACTCAAATATTTGCAGAACATGACAATAGTGCATGTGTGTGTTAGACAGACAGGAGGTTCTGTGAGCTCAGTGGAGGGAGGGGAACAGGATACTGTCACCACACACTGACAGTCACTAACTGATAAAATAATTTGTTTTATGTTAGTTTGCAATGAATTTACTTCCCATGATGCCAACTCACTTATTTTATTCATGTAATTAATTAAAGAAAAAGTCAAATTGGTTCCAGCAGAAAGCAGTTCTCTGATTGGAGGGGTGATTTTGTACATATGTAGGACAGAGGGGGCCAGTTTGCCACTTCTAATCAGCGATGGAAAGGTGTGTTTTCTCCCCAGTCTGGACCAAATATGCATGTGTGTGTGTGTTTGTGAGGAGGCAGGAGACTGGACTCAGCGCGAGCAGGACGAGCGTTTACTGCCACCCCATCTGTTTTCAATGCAGGAATCTTTAGGGCTAATTGCTTTCTAATTAGTTGTCAATAATAGGCTCAGCTGGTGTCTGATTTTTACAGAAAAATGCAGCCTGACTCTAATCCCTCCACCCCCACTGCATGCGGTTATTAAAACTCGGTTTGCATCACACAGAGGGATCCAGAGTTTCTCAGCCCATGCATTTTTTTAAGTTTCAGGGAGATCTGTAGTGTAACTCGAAAATCTTCTAAAAATAATCTGAAATAGTTGTTTTAATATCGTTTACTTCACAGGCTGTAGCAGAGGTTAGGCTCTCACCTGTCACTCTGATGGTGTAGTTGCTGAGCAGCATGTTGCTCCGGGCAGACCGGCACGAGTAGACTCCAGAGTCCTCGTAAGACACGTTGATGATGCGCAGTATCCTCTGGCCGAGTCGCGTTCGATTGCTTGGCACGAGTCCGGTGCCATCTTTGAACCAGACGATGCGCTCCAAGTCCTCCAGGTCACATGAGATTTCCAGGGTGTCCCCCATGCCCAGGACATAGTTCTCAAGGAAGGCTGTCTCGCTGGACACAGAGTCTGCAAAATGTACACAAAGTCTTGATTTAACCCACATTTCTTTATATATAAAAGCAGTAAACAGAAAAAAAATGGCAGCTTTTTAAGACGAAGAAACTAAATGTAATCACATTATACAAGACAAAAATAAAGTTTTTACAATTCAAAGGAGAACTTTTAACAAGCTTTCTGGCAATTTCTCATGAACATGAATGGAAACATAGCCCATGCTGACAGAGAAACTTAGATCATGAGATAATCTGGATTTCAAGATATGATTTGCTTCTTATATCTACATGATAACTAATCTATATGGTAGCTATCATATCTATCTGATACAGTTTTGTTTGTAAGTTATTTATGATATTTGCTGAATTTATGAGGTTTTTGGCCATTTCTTCAGCTCTTCTTTCACTCATGGTTAGCGCTTGGCTTTTTATTTTCCAGGGTCATTTTTACAGTTTCTGTTCTCATTATGATGTAAAAAGCGTAAACACTGTTTGATAATAAATGTCATCACCCTCTGACCGTGATGGAAAGAAGAGTTTTATGTTTTCATTCATATTCTCAGAAAATAGAAAAATTCTGAAGCGGATGTAAACTTATGAGCACAACTGTATGTGATCAAACTGATAAGCATGTAAGTGTGTTAGATATGGGGCCTTAAGTTTGGTAAGAAGGGCTTCTTCCTCCTGCAACATCAGCATGGCCGCTTTAGTGCGGTGAAACTCCTCGCTGTTTTCTTCGTGTAAGAAACGGCAGCGGTGCACAACCAACCCCCGAACCGCCAGCGAGCGATCAGCTCATGTGCTCCTGAACGAAACACAAATGCTGCATGGAAAATGAACCACCCGCCTTCTCCAGACCGTTCTGTCAAACACCAACTCATTTACTCCAGCAGCTCCAAGTACCAGCTTGGTTAGAGCCAAGGAAAAATCAACATGTTTACCAACTTCACTGAGGATGCCGACCTCCGTCGAGGAAGGGGGCTGGGACGTTGGGATAGAAGGTCCCTTGTTTCTCACTTCTTGCCATTAATCAGAGGAGTCTTCTTAGTCAGAGTTCAAATACACAGTTTCTCTGCTGGGGAGTGATTGGATGGACTACCTTATGCATGTATAGACAAAAGGCCTCTTATAAGCACACATAAGCATTCATGCTTTTGTGCAAGCTATATTAGAACGTTTCTGAATGAGCACTCACAAACACGCCCATGGGAAACACTGAACGAGGTGTGTTGGGCTTGTGATTTATGAAGGCTGCTATTGACTGCAGAATGAGCGACATCACTGAGCAGCATGAACGTGAACCTGTCCCGTTCAAAGACTCTAACAGAGATCAGAAAATTGGAGATGAGGGGCAAAGCTGAAATCACGGGTGGCCCAGACGAGGAAATCTTCGTGGAGAATACACAAGAAGTACTTTAAATTATGGATGAGTTACTTGAATGTGAGGCAGGCATCTGAAGGTGCAGACAAATGCACCTTCAAAGACCAACGGTTTATGTAAGAGACGCAGCAGGTAATGCTGTCAGCCTATTATAAACCCTGCAAAACAAGCTTTCATTCTAGTCTTTAATGCTTACGACTCAATCTGTCAAGACAGATGCAATGATTTCTAAATTCAATGAACTCATTTTATTCAATAAACTATAAACAACTAAACAAACTGAGACCTTTTACAATATTATGGAAAATATAGGCTCATTTTTATTGTGATGGCAGCAGCACATCTGTAAGAAGTGGGACAGGAACAACAAAGGGCTGGAAAAAGCTAGGGTTAGGTTATATTACAGCAGGCCAAAAATCATGACATGAGTATCAAAGAAGCTTTTCAGGCAGTTTCTCAGATGTAAAGATGGACAGCGCTTCATCAGTCTGACACAAACTGAGCCTGAAAATAGTGGAATACTCTCAAAAATATGGAAAATATGGAGACTCAGAAATTTCCATGTGAACTGTATGATGTCATCATGATTCAGAGGATAAGTGAGAGTCTCTGTGCGCATGGGACAAAGCCTAAGGTCAAACGTGCATGCTGGTGATCGTGGGGTCGTCGGGCATTAAAAGCACGTGATTCACTGATTCCAGAGATGAATTGCTGTAAACACAGTTCACCCTGAAAAGTCACAAATGCAGCTTAAAGCTTCATCATGCAAAGATGAAGCCACATGTGAACACAATCCAGAGACACTGCTGAGACAAACATCTGTACACCAAAGATCATTTAAATGTTCTGAAGCAGAGTTCTGTGGTCAGATGGATGAAAATGTGAGATTACACCTGGATGTCCTGCAGACTAAAGAGCAGATGCAGCATCCAGCATGTTCTCAGTGGACAGTAGAAAAGCTGCATCTATGATGGGATGGGGGTGCATTAGTGTCTATAATGTGAGCAGCGTCCACATCTGTGAAGCTCCATCAATGCTGGAAAGCACATGGAGGCTTCAGAGCAACATCTGTTCCATCCAGACATCGTCTCTCTCAAGAAAGACCTTACAGATTTCAGCAAGACGATGCTGAACCACATCCTGCCTCCATCACAGCAGCATGACTTCACAGGAGAACTGGTCTCAGTCCTGGGGCCTCATTTATAAAGCTGTGCGTAGCAAAGATGACCACAGGTGGCGTACGAAGGGAAAACAGGAAATGTGATGCACAAAACTTTCCAGTTTATAAAACTGTACACGAGCACATCCCACACCTGCTTCTGTTTATAAATCAGGATCAACACTAAATCCAGTGCATGTAAGGGAGCGTCTAAAAGATCAGGTGAACGCACTGATAAACAGCTCACTGCACAGACATCCTCCCACCAAGTTTTGATTTTATATAGCTTTTGTCCGTATTCCAGCTTTATAAATGAGCCCCAGATCTTTCACCCATGCAATCTATTTAGAGCATCATAAAAGCAGAATTCCATCACCAAGTTCCCAAACTGCAGAGCAGCAAGAACCCTGCATCAGACCAGACTGGAACAACCTCCAGCAGATGGTACCCTCACTTCCCAGATGTTTACAGACGTGTTAAAAAAAGAGGCGAAGCTAACGATGCAAACATCACCCTGGAACTACCTCTTACAGATTGGCCAAATATGCGTTTATGAAACAGCAAGCCAGCTTCTGAGAGGTTTTATATGAGCTGTGAATCACAAAATTCATTTATGAAACCCGCCTTGTTTAGCTATAAAGTAGCCAGTCCCCCCAGCCTTTAGATAAACTTAAATAAAATAAAATTCATCCACTGGAAACATTTATTCTCCAATTTATACGCATGTCTTATATAAAATAAATGAAGACCAAAAGAAGCAAGACTTCTCCTCGCAGCCTTAAATCATAGCTGAAAAACAGTGGAGATGTCTAGTTGTGCTTAACAGGGCTGCACGAAGGCCTCTGGCTTTGACAACTAAATTTACACCACTTTTTGTTAAAACAAAAAGGTCCATTCAGAAGAAGAAAAACACTGAGGCAGCAGTGGAGAGTGCATAAATTCAAGCGTAGCATGAATGGCTCGCTACCTTTTGTATATTACTGAGAAGGAAACAGGAGAAAATAGGCTGCAGCATATCTTCAGGTCTTAAACACGGGGAACTGGGCTTTATGGGGCAGATATAATATTCTCCAGGGACCCATAGCTCACTTTGGCTTATGGACCCCAAAACACTCAACCGCAGTCTCGACTGGCGGCTCTGAATGAGCAGCAAGCATGAAGACTCAGCTGGAACAGGCCGGCATCTCCTTTCTGAAAGCATCGACTCATGCAGATTACAGAAACACATTTCTACTTCATGCTGATGTTTAATCCTGCAAACACTGTTAGCAGAAAAACATTTAATTAACATTCACTAATAGCGAGGCGAGGCCGTGCAAAGCAATTGTGTGATCTTTCACTTTGATCTGGAGAAAACACGCGAGAGGAACATTTGTTCGCTGCTTGGATGTTTTCACGGCCAGAGGCCGGATGCAACACACAAAGCAAAGATGCATCCAGACTTTGAACAACACGATTTCTCAGATGCAAAGCTCCTTTCCTTCGGTCACATTCGATGACCTGCTTCAGATCCTGGACTTTGAAATGGAGATTTTAGGCTGCTCCGGCTTGAAGGGCCACACTTTGTCTCCGCTGCACGGCCATCCAGCACTGATCTAATACCACTATGAGGTCAGTAAGAGCTGCAACATGCTCGTGTAAGCGAGTCACAGAGAAATATGCAGTGAGGAATTCCTGATTAGCACTCTCAATCCCTGTGGAGGAAAAAGCTAGCAGCTGTGTCCCCAGCTGTGCAGGACTGTGGTGGTACTGGGCTGCTCCCAGGTGGGAAGGGACTGGATGTGAACCTGGGTTTCACTCAGGCACCTTTGTCTTGATGGGAGTGAAGAAGACTCTGAATCCAGAGATGAAGGCCATTGGAGAAGATTTTCAGGTGTTTTAACAAGAGCAGTGGAATTTAGAAGAAATGTGGAGAAAAGTGTGTCCATAGAACATCAACCACTTCAGGGGTACTGCTTTTATCCCTTCCCCGTTTCCTGCAGACAAAGTGAAGCGATTGGTCCCCACAGTTTAAGTGCAGCTTAAATCAGTGGTAAAATAAATGCTTTGCTCCAGCATTCTGGTGGCGTCCAGCCTGATATCAACATGTAGACATTCCCGCTGCTTTCTCATCCGGCGCAGCATGCGTGAGCCATCGCCTGCTTGGTGTGTGTGTGTTTGGGAGGGGAGTTGGGGCACTGTTGCCGGAACCCTACCAGCTGGAAGCAATGAGTTATATGTACTTTCTGAGCATCTGTGTTAATATGGATGTGGGTTCGGATACTTGTGTGTATGTAAACGAGATATTGATCGTGTGTATGTGCGGTAAGGGCAAGACAGTCACTCCATAAATCAAGAGGCCCCTGCTCTCCAGGACCCTATTTGCTCTCTTATCTGAATATCATAAGAAATAGCTCTTTAGGACAGAATAAAATCTGTCTGTGATAAACTGTGGAGCATTGTCTGCGCTGCGAACTGACCCCATCTTTCCTGTGTGACTGAAGAGTTTTATTTATCCTCTACAAACTTCTTCAGGCGCTGATGGACAGCCCGCCGCCCCAGCCCCCACCCAAAATAGATCTCTTTATGTGAGAAGCCTTTCTGTGCTTGACCCTTCTGCATCTGCAACACACACACACACACACACACACACTACAGGACTTAGAGGAAGATCCTGGAGTAACAGGAAGGAGTACAGCCTAAGAAGCTGTCTCCATGGTGATGTCCTATCAGGTCACAGGAGGAAAACTGATAACATTTGCCCCAGTAAAACTATTTTAATCCAATTTAGAAAATGTTGAGTTTAAAAGTTTCCTCATTTATTGTTCCCCAAGCTGAGGCTCAAACCAGCAACCTTCTTCTATTGTATTCTACAAGCATTTAGCAGACGCTTTCATCAAAAACAATGGCTGTGCATGTAAATGAGACTTTACATTAAAAGCATCTTGACGTTAGGAAATAATGAACTGACTTTTACTACTTACTGCTAATTAATGAATCACAGGTTTTTACCGGTTTCTTCAGGCTGCACACTCATATCTGGTGGTTTTAACACCTTCTGCGTTAAATAGAGACAAATACTATCAATGTAGGCAAGTGGCAGACTGATTTTTAGGCTAAATTATGATGGAGAACATGGAAACATTGATGCAGGACAACATATACAAGAACATTGCACGCTGCGTTCACTTTCAATTAAATATGTGAGGTTTATCCAGGTAAATGTTATGTTTTATATCTGCTGGAATTAGTTAAAGGTCTCAATTAATCATAATCTGATCATATTTATCTGATATGAGAACTTACACTGCTTCTTTAGCCAAAGAGATTTTTGCTTGTGTGGTCTGACACCTATTTGTTAACATCTTAAAAAGTTTGTCTCTAAAATGATGTTTGACATCCTTTAAACTGGTGTTTTGTATTTAGGTGTTGGTGTGATGCTTCTTTGTGTGGTCTTTGTTAGAATTCAGAGGAAAAAAGATATGCTCAGACATTTTCATCCTCATCCTGGCCCATTACATATCCCGTCAACATCTGCGAGTTGATTTATGATACCGTTTCAACAACGTTGTCTTCTTCAGCCTGGCTGATTTGCATAAAGCAGCATGCACACAGGTCCAAACAGGCGGCGAGAGGCATCCTGAACTGTAACAGATTACAAAACTCTTTCAGGTAGTTTTATTGAGTCTGGGAGGAACGCAGGGGCACATACCTTTTTAAACCATATCTGCATTTAAACTGCTTTTCAAAGTGATGAATTCCAGATGTTCTGCAGAAATTCGTCTTGATCAAGCTCCCTTTTTTCCTCCTCCTCACTACATTTAGCTAATAGCACAACGAGGCTGTGTTTCCCACATGTGCAGAGCAGGCTGCTCCTGAACCAGCAGCAAACAACTCGGCGACAAATGGCCGGTTGCAGGTAATTACTGTTTGTTTCTACTACCGTATGAACACTGAATTCTTTCTTTCTTCTTATGAAAGGCAACCATCTGGTGATCAAATGTGACCAACTGGTCTCAGTGTGTAAAGCTGGTGATGCAATCTTCATTTCCTATAGTAATTGTGTGTAAAAAAAAATGGTTACTAGATATACACGTGTAGATGTTTGGTATGTTTCTGATATAAATAGAAATACACAGAGTTGATCTTTATTGGACGTCTTGTGTTTATTGATGGTGATTGTATCAATGTGTTGTGATAAGAAAAACATGCAACACATGCTGATGCATCGTGATGCATTGATGAACAAAGTGATTGTATCATAAAGTGAAACCAGTGAAGATGCACAGCTTTACCACGAAACAGCATGAATACGTATATATATTTTAAATGTATATGTACTTTAAAATGACTGAAATGAATCAATATGATTTTTTAATAAGTATGCCTTTTCTCTATATTGCCCAGATATTTACTCCATACAAGCAGTTGCAGCGTCTTCAGTTCTGATACAGGGTGTATCACACGTTGCAGAGTTTCACCGCCTCTACAGGCCTGCCGTGCACTCTACATTGTTTCCCATGTCATTTGCCGTCTGTATGGAGACAATTTTCATAAAAATCATGTTCTACCAGCAAACCTGGTGAAATGGGCTCACCATTAAAGATGGCTGCTTTGAACAGACAGAGCTGCAGTGTGTCTGTGGTGTGTTTGACCAAACTGCATTAAATCCTTCATTAAATCCTCTGAAAAACCTGAAAATGTCTGAAAAATGGGATGATCTGCATCTTTTAAACTCTTTATAAATACATTTATTAAACCTTTAGCTGAAAATGAACAAAGCAAGCGCCGCTGGTAAGAAGCCCTTCCCTGCATAATTGAGCCAGACAGACACACAGCAGCCCATCTGCTTGTTGTGTCCCACCAACAGATCCTTTTCCTTCTACTTCCTATGCTGAAAAATCAGACCGGCGGCCAACCGTTTGGCAACCTCACCACTTCAGACAAGTCAGCATCACATGACCTTCAAACAGGATCTGCAGAGCGCCAAAACAACTGTCACACCCCGACTCCATGAAGAGCCCATTTCTCTTCCCCCATTTCACAGCTATGCCGATAGTAAATCCTGCCCATCTTGGAAGGATTCTCTTCTTTTCATCCCCCTCTCGCTCTCTTTTTGAAATGTGCAGGGAAAACCCTTAATCTCTGTTTAATATGGTTTGGCCGGATGTAAATACCTTTGGACAATGCCTTTAATCTGGGCCAGCCTGACAACCTCACACCGTCAAGGAGAGGCCTGCCAGGAGGAGATGTAAGGGGGGAGGATGAAGGAGTTTGGGGGGGCTTGTTGCCTCTTTTCTTCGCTGAGCTAAGCTGCACTTTATCAAAAAAGCCTCTAAATTCAAGTTAAAGATAGACGTTGATTCTAAACATCCCGCCCCGGCCTGTGCCAGCCTCTTCCCTCCCAACCCCCCGGTGCCATGCCCTCTACTCGTCTGCTCTAACGAGCATTGGAGGCTACTGTACATCCAGAGCACCTTGGCAGCAACCAATCCTCTCCACTCCTTTTTATGCCCTCCTCGTCACCCCCACCTCCATGCCCTCCACCCTCAGAATGGGGGTCTGGGTTTGGTCCATGGTAATTGTCATTCCAAAGACGAACTGGCCTAGTTTCAATTCAGCAGACGAGTGTAAGAAGCTCGGCCCACAAAGCCGAGATGTCTGCGGAGTGCGGGGCTGCTAAACAACATAACCACACTTTCCAAAACAAGACAGAAGAAACCAATCTGATTACAGGGCAGAGTTTCAAGCTCAAAACCTGGACTTCTAGTAAACCCTCTATAAGAGAAAAGGTAATGTTATAGCATCTTTACAGGGTGTAACCTAAAAATAAGTCAACACCAACAGTCTGCGTTCATTGTTTGCGACCACAAACCTCTCCGTGATCTAAAAATGATGAGAGAGAAAGTTCAAAGTGATCTTTGAGAGAACTTCAGAAACAGCTGATGGAAACCATCGCCAAACATCCTGACACAGCACGAGGAGACGCCCGATTGAAATGTTAAACTTTGGCCCGCGCTGCGCTCAGCTACAACCTGCTCTGACCTTTCAGGGTGGCAAGTGTGACCTCCTCCCCACCCACCATGTACACACTGACACGCAGTCTCTGATACAATCCAGCAGGAATGACCTTCCCCCCACAATGATACCCTGCTCTGGTAGGACAGCGATAGTCCATGTGAGATTACATCTGTGTTGTGGAATGAGATCCACTTAGCAGCACTCTCCTGCATAAGAACCACTAAAGCCTGCACTGAAGTGTTGTCATTCACACGCCGACCCATGTTTTTTTCAGTAAAGCTGGCAATGAGACGCTAAAGCTACATTGGAAATCTGTCACAAATGGTTGATTAGCTGGTTACATGTTGGTTACAAGTCCAAATACACACAGAGGCCAATAACAATGTGTGCTATGTGAGAGCAGGACTTTCATGGTCAGTATTCCTGTTGCTCATCTGTGCACAAATGTGTGCGATAGTTAAAACGCAGCAAAAGTTAGGCGTGCTGTGTGAGTGTGTGTGTGTGAATGTGAAGATTGAATTAGAATAGTGGTGAAGAAACACAAAGCGTTTATGCTTAAAACTAAAGCTGCAGGATGAGAAAAAATACCTGATAATGACATCAGATGGTCATTACAGTGATAATATGACAAACTGTTGCAACATTAGAGCAGACCTTATGATGCAACAAAAAATACACATGATTTTCCAAAGGCAAACCGTGTGGTATTAAATATTTTCTTTGTGTTGTTTTGTTGAAATTAGAAGTAATAAATAGTTAGGTCGAGTTAAATGGCTTTATTTTGGTTAAACTTTTATTAAAAATGTAGGTAATTATATATAAATAACTCCGGTGTGTAGGATAAGTCACACTGTATGGGTTTATAGGCAGAGATGGAGACAGTTCATCACCAAAGCAGAGTTTGGTAAACCAAAACTGGAACGAGGTCATCGTGTTTTAGTCCTAAACCAAGAGAAACGTCACTAGTATCGCAAATATCAAGAGAACAAACCAGATAAAACGTCTTTAGTCCTGATCAAGCACAAACTTCAGTGTTGTTGCGACACTTATCAACACTCTGCGGTGAGGAGCTGGAAGAGGCTCTTTGCACTCGTCTGCCTTTGGATGTTTTGGTCTTCTCCATTCATGATGCCGTTTATTAGTGACCGGGGGCGGGGGGTGGGGGGAGGTTGAATGACCTGCTGTTGCTCTCAGCTGCTTCTGCTTCCTGCACAGATCCACTGTCAGCCAAAGTCATTACTTACTTTATGCTTTCCCTCTCCTCATCCTCTTGTTTTCATTATAACAATGAAAAGCAGCCCAGCGGAGATACAGACAGTTTCACTTCCTCTTGTGGAGTCTGGATCGAACAAGGTGGAACTGTAAAGCAAGTTTGTGTTTAAGCGTGTTAGCTTATGAGAGCTGCACAGGAGCAGGAAAGCCCTTTAATCCCTTCAACCCACCCCCTTGCTTCCCCACCAGGGCCGGCCTCCACTCAGCACGAGCTGATCGGAGAGAGGAGCCTCTGTTTGGGAGAACAACTGGAGCACAGTTGTCCCAACACATCCACGCCAGATATCTATACGATCGCATACTTTCAACAATGTATAACAGGGTCTTAGAGCCAAATTAAGTAGAATCAGCAATAAAATCACTTAAAAAATCGTATTAATTGCATTTGGAGCCGGTTAGCTGTCCCCTGCAGGTACCATGACAGTTCAACATATCTGTGCTTACTACTTTAGTAACCAAGGTGGCCTTCCATCTGCAACCCAACACAGTCCATTGTGAAAAAGCCAATGTGGCTTTTACCACAGTACAACACTTCACACCTATAAACTGCCTTCTCATTCAGTCAGTGCCAAAGTGCCACTGAGCAAAGAGTTACTACTTTATACCAAACTGGAACCAGTGCTGCAGCTGGATGCAGGGAGACAAACAGCTCTGAAGCAAATGAATGCCAGAAATAAACAAAGCAACAGAACCTGGGCAGGAAACCTAAACAATCTGTCTAAACCTGAGAGACAAAATGCATTTGCTGCTTCTGGTTTCTGTTCGCTGCAGTGTTGGGACCGACTTCATGGTTTCTATCAGTTCGAAGCCAATTTATCAGCAGGGTGTCTGCAAACGAAAGCCCCTCTGTCACTGTTCTTGAACCCATTTCTCTAAAGATAAAGGTCACATCTGACATCTTGACCCCTGACGAAGCCCACTCAGACAGAGCAGACCTTCTCGAAGGCGAAGCCGGGCTATTACAGTTAAAGTAATCCAATATATTGTGATTAGATTTAACAGGGATACACAGTAGGTGCAGCACTGCATACTGAGATCCGGAGAAAATTGTCACACGAGGAAAAAATGCAGCCAATTACCAGATCCACCACACTCAGAAATAACATTTAAAGAGAAAAAAAAAACCTTCTGACGTAAGATAATTTAAAAAACCAAAAGTGGAGTCAGCTCTACTGTCACTGCGCTGGTGTTTGCCAGCACAACACCACGTCTCCCTTTCTCGTCTTTCCAGAGGGAAAAAGGCTTCCATTACACTCTACAGACGGTACAAGGGTTTATTATTTTAGCTCTTTTGGCAAAATAACATACGAGGAGACTGAGAGGGGGGTGAGGGAGGGAGTTTGGTTTCAGTATTAGATGTGTCAGCTGCCCTGGATGTGGGGGAGCTTTAAACAAAAGCACATACGAGTGTGAGCACAGCCCCTGCATCTCCTCGGCAGCACTGCAGTGAGGGAAAATAAAAAGAGACGGATGAGCCAGAAGAGAAGGAGAGCGGTAACAGTCTACAGAAGTTAATTACATTGTGTTCTGGCTGAAAGAGGAGGAGGAGCGGGATGGAGGGATGAAGGGCCAGATGTGTGTGAAAATGTGCATGCAGGAGGATGCAGAGAGAGGAAGGGGAAGGCAAGAAAAGGAAGATGAAAGAGACACAAGGAGGTATGCATACACTCCTACGCAGTAACTGTCTCCCTCCATTCTTCACTCTCTGACAACTGCACGCACACACACACACATACACACACACACACACACATCATTTAAGATTATTTGCTGGCTCTCGGTTTTCATTCACAGAAATATCACTGGGATGCTGCAGAGCCAGACGAATTCTTCTGGTTATCGGCCAGTGTGGAAGACAGACATGAGGAAAGGTGTTCTGTGGTGGAGTAACTAGGTTCAGATAAAAACCCACTGAGATTAATGAATCATTGAGCCAGTTACTTACACACCGCTATCAGATTTCCAGATTACAACAAATCAGAATGACACACCTACATTTCTTTGTGCATGTTTATCAGATTTTATTGTTGTTTGTTACAGTTTTTCTGTTTTGTGCATGTACACAAAAACTGCAGATCTTTTCTATGTCCTGCATTAAAAAGATAATGCGGCGTGAGCGGAACAAAGGAAATACATGATGGTTTCAGATTATACTGCAAATAAAATAAAACATTCATATGTAGTCTGTTTCGTAGGCTGATTAGCTCCCATTTTATAATAATAATAATAATAATAATAATAATAATAATAAGTTTATACTTAAGTTAAGACAAGATAAACCTGAACGGACACAATTTCATTAGCTAAACTAAAATTGCATAACAGCAAAGATAACTTTAGCAGTTAACGCTACAATAATTAGCATCCAGTTCAACAAAGACCGGATGTATTAGAAATAACAGAAAGTTACATCACTATGCAAGAACTCTGATTGGAAAAGGGTGATCGTGGATTTTTTAATATCACGCTTTAGAAGTGCACGTTGCTGCGTAAGACATGATTATTATGATTTTTTCCATTCTTCTCCATTATCTGATTCTAATACATAAACAGGATTTGTCAATAAAGCAATACTTATTATCGATGCAACTAATCTCTATGCTTGCTACTTACTGATTAGGGTTGCAGGGAGCTGGAGATGGAGATGCACGCTCACAATTTATAAACAATTAACCTGAAATGTGTGTCTAGAAAACCCTCAAAGGTACAAGACACAGAGCAACTCCACACAGGAGGAGGGTGGTTGCTTCATTGTGGGTAAAGAAGACCAGTAAAGGCTTAAAGAAACATAGTGGAAGTTGTTGCAAAGCAAACAAGAATATTTGGAAAGGACTATCCATACACGAAAAGGCTCGTCACAAAAACGGATGGATTGTATTTGCTCATTGGTTGTCTCGGATATTGTGTCTGAAGGTTTCAGAGCTGAGCTGTAAGAAAGATGAAAGTGCAAAAAAATGGACATGTTCTGAAGAGAGAGGGCAGAGAGCTCAGTCAACTGGATGGTTTGCTACTCCTTAGCATTTAAACTGGAGAAGGTTAGGGGGATTGGGCATGTTGGTCAGCAGTTTTTATATCTCAGCTGCAATGCTTTGTGTCCTATTTGAAGACCCAGAAGAGTTAGCACAGGGCCAAAGATGTCTGGTGTCTGTGCAGCCAGGTCAAGCTGCAGAACTGAATGCACAGAAGCAGATAAAGCATCTTGTCCATCAACTAAACACACAACTTGTCCTGCGTTTGCTTTGGTCTGATTTACTTTACCACCGAGATGGGCTCAGAGTGTAAACGCACGAAGAGTCCTAAACATGTTCAGACGTGCTGCGATTATTGACTGGATTTTGCAATCGTAAATCCCTCCCAGCAATTCAGCCGAGATTATGCAATTCAGCAACTGCTGGCGATAAAGATGACAGAATAATGGGAAAGTCTGGGATGCCATGCAACATAAAACAATCAACCAGTAACTTTGCAGCACTACAGTATTTAGTCATATTGACCCGCAGCTCCAGCTGAACGCTCCGCTCCCTCTGCGCACCAGCCGAAAACCTCTTCCCAAGAAGACAACAAGACTTTTTGTTCCCTTCCATGTATGGCTTATCTGTTAAGTATCTCAACAATTTCCTTAAGGGGAGCTTTGTAATTAAAAACCAGCCATATGTCAACACTACTGTCAGCCAGCAGGTTAAGAGCTGCCCTGAACTGCAGCCAGAGGTAGGGCACAAGACACGCACAGGTGTGTTCAAGACAGACAAGTGTACGTACATGCCTCCAAAACAATATTAGAAACCAGCCTTACATGCAGCTATCACACAAATGAGAAACTGATGATGATGTGAAAGCATGCCATATAGAAAAGAAAAATAATCTGGTATCTGAGGAGATTTACGGCTGACAATGTCTGAGTGCGTATGTGAACCGAGAGAGAGTGAAAGTGAAAGGAGAGACAAAAACCGTTACAGAAAAGGTGGCAGGGGTTAGATGTGAGCAGAGCACACAGGTCTGTCTTTTCATCCATAATTCATCAAATGACAGTCGGAGAGGATTTCAAAGAGCATAATGAGGTGTATGAATACATACATACATGAGGCCTGCAGACGAGGTCCATGTGAGGCCCGCTGGGTGACAGTGACCTGCTGATCTACAGCTGCCATCTCATTTCTACCACAGAACTCACAACGTTGTACTTTAAATCTACTAAATACGCCTTATGTTGATGTTTTAAATCCCTAAATATGAATGATTGTTTCAAAAGATTCAGTCTGGATCCTTTTGCTTCCATTCAACATGAAAACCTTCAGCACAACTTCTCTTAGCAACAGGCCTTTTCAGCTTGTACGAAAATGTGTGCCCTTGGGAAAACGCGCTTTACAGCAAAATGTACCAAAGAGTCAACCGTAATATTGCTGTTAATGTGATATTTATCAGCAAATGTTTCGCAGATTTTCAGCTCGGTATGAATAAAAATCAATACGAGTGACAATGTTTTGACCTTATTTACAGGAATCCCACACTACTTTCCCTTATGCAACCGCTGTTGTGTTTTATCTTTAATTCCCATCGAGAAAAGTGCCTGAAGTGTCTATTGGTTTAAGCGCGGGATAGAACATAGAGCAGCCATTGTTCAGCAAATCGTCATGCTGCAAAGCTTGTTTGGCTTGCACACATCCCACGCTTGCCAAAAGATTTCTTGATAATGTTGCCAGGGAAATGAACATTCATTCGGAGACTCGGAAAGTCTCGCTGCAGAAGAGGAGGAACCGCTTAGAGAAACATTACGCCTAAGTTGTGATGAACGGTCCAATTTTCACTGGGCCATGTTCAGCCCACACATGGAGCAGCGCTTATTTACATAATTGGAAGATTAAAGGGTGATAGTGATGTGTGGTTATTCTTGGTAAAGAACAGTAGCATATTATCCCAGAAATTAACCCTACACGTGCACTCTGGGGAGGAAGAGTCAGAGAACACATACAAGCATGCAAAGCAATTGGATGATATTATCAGGACATTAGCATCCATTCAGCTATTCAGGGATCCCTAAATCTGGTCCTTATCAGCTATTGCTAAGCAGATTTGAGTGTTTTCCTGCTGCGAGAGGGTGTGTGATGCTTTAGAAACCTCGCCAGTCCCTAAAATCCACAGAGAATCCACAGAACTGGTCCAAGAGTAAGTTACAGATATCATGTTGGTAAAACTCAGACGGGACCTTAAAGAAGTGCATATTTATGGCTTTCAGACAGAAAAAGGGTGGACCATTAGTGGAAGTTATTGTCAGTCATATAGTTCATGGAAACAGGTTTTGTATCACACGTTTATGTTACTGGAACTTTTTTTCACCATCACCAGCATGTTTCCATCACAGGAGCAGCTAATGGGCCGTTTCAGGGTTTCCCTGCATCTCTGTGCAACAACTGACTGCAGGACTGATGACATCAAAGTTCTTCCCCCCAACTTTACCGTTTCCAACAACCTTATTTCAATATGAAGCTTCAAAGTAGATGTCAAAACGTGTTGATGTGAATGGGATTACAGACATTTTCTCCAGGTTACTGATCCCACCGGCTGCTCTTCTCTCAAACACAAATGCAACACCTTCCAGACAACAGCACTATCATCAAAGGTTTTAACTACACAGGACCAGCGCAGGGTCGGCAGGAAGAGCAGGGTTTGACTGAGAGACAAAGAGACAGGACTGGGATGAAGAGTGTATGTGTCCATGCACGTGCAAAACAATAAAATCACACATTTGTTCTCATATTTTACGATAAATTGACAAAAGTGAGTAATGTTGAATGTTGTAGCAGCAGAGGAGACAGACTTTGTTCACATAGAGTGTAGAACCAATGGTAGGTGTTTGTGGTTGGGAAAACACATGTGGGAGAAGAATAATACACACACACACACATATATGGCCTCTGTTATTTGTCATTAGCCCCCATCGGCCAGTTCTTAAATGCTTTTAAAAACATGTGGAAAAGCCAGCAGCCTTTGGAGAAATAAACAGCGCTGCACACTGGGACAACATTACGCACAATGGATGGAAACAAGGAATTGCACGTCACACACACACACATAGTGCCTCCTTACTTTACACATGAATAAACAGACCTGTGGAAAGGTTTCAGATTCACTGATCAGAACAGTTTTTTTTAACTCATTCTGATTCGTGTACTTCTAAAAACCTCATTGACATGCAAGAAAGTCATTTTGGGGAATAAACTTTCTATCCAAGCAGGCTTTCATGCTGTTTTCTGAGCAAGAGCAGCTTATTATTCTTACCCAAAATGTCCAGAGACCTAAAGGGACATGTAATCGCACAATGAAGACAAATGGACAGCTAGTTGTCCAGCTTTCAGCACATTACTTTAAATAAACATTTACAGGTCTGCTGTAAACATTCAAGGACACTTCTGTCCTCAGCACATGCTGATTACTGACCCTGACACACATGGACACATTAATCCCCCCAACACACACATAGAAAACCCAAACCTAAGTGACAACTTAGCAGCTCTGTGCTGTGGGGACTGAGGGGAAATCGTGCCATCTGCCAGTAAACGGCAGTCATTTTACACCCACTGCTCATCCATCTGTGGACGTGGGGAACGCCGCTGGAGGCTAGAGGACCACGGGGGAGATGCCGACCAGACACAGAGACCGCTGCATGTGGGAGTCACTGCTCTTAATCTCCATATCATACAGAAAGCTGCATGAGTGCAACTGCTGGATGATGCAGTCAAGCTAACAATGGACATTTTTAAGTTTCAGATTATAATTTTGGTCCTAGATTCAAATCGTGATAAAACACACTTATTACATAATTATTATCTAAAGTAACATCCATCCATTTCTATTGCTTCTTCCCTACCACAGCTGCACCACATCTGCACCAGAGCTTCACCAAAGCTGCACCACATCTACACCAAAGCTGCACCACATCTACACCAGAGCTGCACCACATCTATACCAAAGCTGCACCACATCTACACCAGAGCTGCACCACATCTACACCAGAGCTGCACCACATCTATACCAGAGCTTCACCACAGCTGCACCACATCTACACCAGAGCTGCACCACATCTATACCAGAGCTGCACCACAGCTGCACCACATCTACACCAGAGCTGCACCACATCTACACCAGAAATTCACCAGAGCTTCACCACATCTACACCAGAGCTTCACCACATCTACACCAGAGCTGAAACACATCTACACCAGAGCTGCACCAGAGATTCACCACATCTACACCAGAGCTTCACCACAGCTGCACCACATCTACACCAGAATTTCACCAGAGCTTCACCACATCTACACCAGAGCTGAAACACATCTACACCAGAGCTGCACCAGAGCTTCACCACAGCTGCACCACATCTACACCAGAGCTGCACCAGAGATTCACCACATCTACACCACAGCTGCACCACATCTACACCAGAGATTCACCAGAGCTGCACCACATCTACACCAGAGCTGCACCAGAGATTCACCACATCTACACCAGAGCTTCACCAGAGATTCACCACATCTACACCACAGCTGCACCACATCTACACCACATCTACACCACAGCTGCACCACATCTATACCAGAGATT
>JBAMHV010000021.1:19450388-19490346 GCA_037177535.1 Pseudomugil gertrudae
CGCTGTCATTTGCGTCAGCAATCTTGATAAATCGCGTGCTAACCACGATCCCGCCCCACACGCTAAATTCTAGGCTCCACGCAAATTAGTACGCGCAAATTGAGATCTTAGTAAATCTGGCCCTGTATGTGTGTTGGAGGTAACAGGGCCTTCCGGTGCATTTTCCTCACAGGAAAATCAATAACATGTTGATTTTCAAGTTGTTTTTTCCCAAAACGAAAATAAACTATTGAGGAAAAACCTCCAGCTTCAAGCTCTTCCAAAAGCTTTGTAAAACATACCAGCATGAGTACAATAAAAGAACTCTCTGGATGTGGTGTAGTGAGAAAACCCCTCTCTGCAGACTTAAATGAGCCAAAACGCCTTCACCAGGCAACACCACACCCATTTCACCTGAAATGAACAATCACACCTTAAAATAACAAATAGCAAAGTAATAATGTCTCCGTCTCAGAGCTGTGTGTACCTGCTGTGTTTGGCTGCAGGTAAAATGAAAGCGAAGCCTCAACCACATGGAGGGTTCACGTGGATGATGCCAAGCATGATGGGCTGTGATGACACGCAGCAGGGAAGGAAATCAGGCGGATGGGATTGTGAAATGTCTTCGATATTGCCAGAGTTCATTAGAAAGGTTTTGGGGGCAGGAGTGAGAACGGAGAGGGGATTTTTTTGGTTGTAGGAGGGAAATGATCACACTGTCAGATCAGCCTGAAGCAAGTCTCTGTGATGAGGAGGAATTCTTTACACTACACCTGTTCATCAGGTGTTTCACACTGTGGTGCTTCAACAAGATAGAGCATCACAGCTTCAATGAGACAGAAAACACACATCCTCAACTCAATGCACGTCAGCGTGTAAGTGCCAAACAGTGTTCTTAAATAACCCCCATATAAAACGGGAAGGATGAGGGAAAAAAATTACACTGCTGTTTGTTTTTTCCTTCTTTTATGCACAATATGGAGAGATTAAAGCAAACATAGTCGACGTTTACTTTGGATTGATCTCTGGGTTTGTCTCCGCCTCGAGAACAAAGAGGGAGAAATCGCGCTAAGCTCAGCGAAGCAAGAAGAGTCCAATTAAATCCTCTTTGAGAAAAGAAGAAGAAAAAGAGCACATTTACATAAACAATAAATGTCTTATGGAAGCTTTCATTTGAAGTGATGAGCACACAGAAAATGGGAGAGTAGTTCCAGGCAGATGTCACATGTGTGGAAAATGATGCAACTGATGAAGGGCAGAAAACTCGACTGAATGCTGTCATTGCTTTCATCCTAAATGTAAAGCCAGCTGTTGTAACATCTTTTTCAGCAACAATGCACAAACTCTGCCTTCTCGTTGTATGTTTTATGTTGGTGTATTTCTGAAGTAAAAAGCATCACTCATGTTCTGCTATTCCACAAAGAAACAAGAACAATATCCAGCATTAGAGACAGGAGATAAGCAATGCTTCTTTTAATTAAATTGCATCACTTATCCCCTGTTTTTGCACATAGAAAAAAGGACCATATCAAGCCTTTGAAGCTTAACTTCATGTCCTACCTGTGGGCTGAGCGGTGGGCAGCCTGGCCGGGGCGACACAGAGGGGCAGGAGGAGCGAGAGCCACCACACAGCCGTCATTCCTCTGGACGAACAGCTGAGATGCAGAGCAGCCAGGCTCGAATCCAACTCAGGCAACATCCTCCGTTTGCATGCCGTCCAGCAGAACAGCGGCCGCAGATGCCGCGAGAAATCGTCAGAAAACTCCCCACTGCTGACCTGAAAACAACAAACAGGAAGAAGGCATGACATTAAAATCCATTTAAAAGCCTGGCTGTCCTCTATGAGACAACAAGACAAGAAATCAACATCAGTCAGACAATAAAGCAAAAAATAAGTCTGAGTATGAAGTAATGTCTCAGAGGTCTGCACACACACCCCTTATTTTCATGTGGCATTTCACACAGATGTCAGGCATTAAAGATGGGCAGACAGAGATCTGAAAAAGACCCAAAGTCAATGCGTTCATTAAGTTATCAATCATCTGAGCTGTTCCTTCATCAGGACTCTTCTCTGCTCCAGCGGGCCTCCAGCAGCTGACTGACACAACTTAGGGGTCCTCAAGCGGGAACTCAGCGGCACGGAGAGCTCTGTGCTGTGAATGGGAGACGCTGGGATGCTCAGAAATATGTGCACAAACACACTTTGTTTGCAGCAGTGCCCTTTTCTCTCACACACACACAATCCAGAGAAAGGTTGTGTTTTCTTTCCTCTGCTGAACGCGGCTGTTTTTCTTCCCCTTGGGGGACTTGCGACCTCTTCCTCCCTCAGCACAAACTGCAAAGCTTTTATTTGCACCTTATCAGTTTTTCAGAGTAAAGTATGAACACTTCACACACACAAACACACACTCATCCCTAATCTAAACACTGCACCTTTCATGCTTCAACACACCGCAGCCTTTAATGTTCTCTCCATGTACCGCGGGGTGCTCGTCTCCTCTCGCAGCCCGTCCTCAGCTTCCTACAAGCCCGGGACGCCTACATGCTGCTACGGTTTGTTTACACGGCTCGATAAGGCCGTCGCTCTCAGGGTGCCGATTGCAGGCCACTCTGAAATGCAACTCTGGCAGGCACACACACACACACACACACGCAACAGAAAACAAATCAAAGCTTTAACAGCAGAACTAACGAGGCTTAAAAAATCTGATCTGTTTAGACAAGTAGCAGGACAGACTCTCAAAACATGTGTGGAGAAAATAATATGGATTAAAAAAACGCTTCGGGCTGCTGGTGGTTCAGACACAGCGAAACTCAGGGATGGCCAAGTGCTGACAAATGGCTGATGACATTAGACTGAAATAAATGATGGCTGTGTGGGAGCAGGGGGTTATTTAAGTATGTCTTTTTAAACAAATGGGAGCTTTATTGTCTACTCTTATCAAATACTGAGTGAAAGTAGGTAAAACGCTTGAATCAGGACTCACTTTTTGCTGGGAAAATGGTGTTGATCGCTGCAAATGTCTAAGAATTTCATTAGATACTCGTAGTCTTCCCTCAATTTCATTCCCGTTTATGCACCTGAACATTTCTACAGCAATATAAAACCTCTGCTTTTCTACCGATATGATGACAGTATGCTTTCCATCATCATAACTGTGGTGTGAAAATCTCTTGTAACACACCAGAACTCACTTTAAATCTTGCCTTTAGGATGTTCACCAGCAGCCTTTTGGAAAAATGTGTGATCACTTCCAATGTCTAAGCATAAATCTAAAAGACAACACAGTGTGTGACAGCTGTAAGAGAAGCATGGTGTGCTTCTCATGTCAAAGACTCATCAGAAATGATCTCCATGGAAACATGGATGTCAGGAAGGAGGGGGAAACAGGGAGGTATACCACATGACACCAGAAGTGAAGTGATAAGTAGCAACAACTCTGATGGAGGGATGATTCCCCAAACAGAACCGGATCTCCACAGCGTTGGATCGTCTGAACAGGACGAAAACTTTGAAAGTCCTTCAAGAACCCGCGGACTTCTTCCCGAAGACCGCTTCAAGAAATGACACGACCAGGATTCATCCCGACTTCCTCATACAAACACAGAGTCATCCACATTGCACGTTTCTATAAATTACTGCAACCATTTCCTCTGGAGTTAGATGAAGAAACGAGTGTTTACCGTGAAGCAAACTCAGAGAGGAAGAACAAGTTCAAAGGTTTACAAATCTTTTTCTTAAAGCATGAAAGAGAAACACAAACACATCAGTGAATAATACATGAGCATTAATCATGCAGAACTATTTTCACATTGTAAAAGCTCAGGAGGCAGGAAAGGCCTTCGAGCAGGGTTCAAATCCCTGTCATCCCCCTCACACAGGATCAATGTAGTGCGGTCACATGCTCGTCACACCTCTGCAGAGCGTCAGGCGGCTTTAAAGCAACGCTGGAGCTGCATCTGCTTTGTCATTTTGAAAAAAAGGAGATTAAAGAGTTTTTATGGGGAGTGAACAAGCGCCAGCCGAACAGAGAAGAAGTGAAAGACACTGACAGTAAATTTCTTTCTTTTATCATGTCTCCCACCCAGTGTCTCCCTCTGTTGTCCTCTCTCTGCCTTTATCAGGCTCCCTCGCTTCAGAGCAGTCAGTCAAATGCACCCTCAGGTGAGAGGAGATATTGATCAGATGAGAGAGCTTTTGTACTTTGAGCTGTCAGAGGAGCAGTGTGACTCCGAGAGTGGATGACCAAACTCTCCTCACATCCAGCTCGAGCTCACACAGTGTTTTTTTGTGTTCAAGACATTTTATCCTCACACTTACAGGAGCAGACCGTTGTCCTTCAGGCAGAAAATATTATAAAATGTAAATAAATTTAAACCTTTTTTAAGATACAAGGAAGCAAAAGATATAATTCTGTAGGTCTGCTTCTGTTGTAATGAAACCGTAAAGTTTTGAGCATCAAAATAAAAGTTATTTTTGCAACACATTAAAGTTTTATGTCAATACCAGTTAAGACACTGCCATCCTGTTTATGAACCACAAGCAGAACCCAGAGAAGCAGGGTCTGGTTAATGGAGAGAAGCAATCAGAGTCTCATACTGCAAACTGGGAGGCATCATGGGTCAATAAATACAATTAGTTACAGCATAACCCCAAAGTCTGATCATCTGCATCACTTGTTTTAAAGCTACACAATTTAATCAAATTCCCCGCGAGTCCTAAATCCCATTTCAGCCACCCGCCGCATTTTAATCATTTATTTCCCCTCCCTGGTTGCGACTACACATACTGGGATTCTACAAACTGAGCAGAGTATCCTAAATAAATAAATAAATTCCCATCTGAATCTCATTGAAGCGCATGTGTGTTTGAAGAAGAGATGCGTGATCTGCTGCTGAGGGGAGAGAAAAATGCTGCTGCTCTCTGGAGAAACTTCAGAGATGATCAGAGGAGTGAGAAGAGCTGACGTACAAGATCAGACCTCAGCTCCGGATCCGGGGAGACGTCACCGTTTCAGCGGGTCCGCCAGAGGATGCCGAAAAATATTCATCCTGAATGGACACCGAAATTTATGTCCAAGTGCGTCTTTCATACACCTGCCCGTGTCTTCCACGTGTCTCATTTCATTGCAGGATTTAACGCGTTTTTATCTGGATTGAACATAAAAATAAGCAACTGAATCAAAAGCCAAATCCCGTAAAAAAGATTTTTAAAAGAAGGAAAACGGTTCCATGACTACAGCAAATGCGGCGGCACAAACTTGCGCACACGCAGCGCAGATGTAATTTATAATGAAGTGTCTGACTCTTATTATAAACTTATCATAATAAAACCAGTCCTTTGTGGACCGATGCCGGGGCTGGCTCGCGCCATGCGCACGGACCGGGAGCCGCTCAGCCTGCGCCACCTGTACGGAGGCGCAGCGGCAGCGCTGATTCTGGACCCGCAGCCGCAAGTTTCAGGCTGAAAGCGCAGAAAGATAAATCTGCCTAACCTTACACACTCAAATCTACAAGGTAGAGAAACGTGTTCCTCAGAAGCTCAGGTAATATTAATAATAACAGAAATAATTACCCAAAGTATTCCGGGTTGAGAGTAACGCAGATTCCAGATGTCACCAGGTTTTTATCCAGAATTTATTTTCCTGGAAGCTTCACAAAAATACACACTTTAAATCCTGACGCAGGAATGCTCCAAATCAGTTTGGTTAAAGTCAGAAAAATCCTCCGCTGCTGCTGCGAAACCCAAACTTCTCCACTAAATCCTGGTGTGCACCGCGCGCTCTCCATACGGGCCAGACCTCCCAAACGCGCTCATCGTGTCCTGCGCGAGCGCTCTGAGCGTGGCTTCCTCCCAGCTTCTTCTCTCCCCGATGCCAGCTGAGAGCTTCGTCACCACTGATCACCCAACTCGGTCTGGTGGCTCTTCTACTTCTGCTGCCTGTGAAGTACGCATTGCCAGGTGCTGTTGTAAAGGTAGCAGCGTATGGAAACAAAACTATTTCCGGTCTCTGACCTTCAAAATAAACGTTGAAGCGCCGCGGTGCTTTCTGAACACGCTCTCTCTGTCTGTGATGTGTTTGGTGCAAAGAAAAAAAACTTCCCACATCTAAAGGACAGAAAAGGTGAGTGCTCAAAGTTATCATTCAGCCTGACAGGAGTTACAATGTGGAATAAATAAATCGTATCTCTATTGTTGACAATTCAGTCATGTAATTTTGGTTTATAAAATAAGTAGCCCTCAAAGATTATGAGATACGTTTAAGATCAATGAGCAGAAGGCTTTTGGACAGTGACGTCATCCGAAACTCCACATCATGCTTTTATTTTGAAGGCAGAGCCGTCATTTTTCTGTCCGCATGTTATTTGCTTTTCTTTACTCTTGCAGACCATGATACCCCGCTTTTTTATGTCCCGGTCTGCGGGACATGCTCTATGAGCTGGGGCAGGACTATCAGATTTCCTCCCCGCCCCTCTGTTTACCCCCTCCCGGCTCCGCTGAAGGCAGTAAAGTGACTTCAGTGATGCTCCAAGCGCCTCCCATCTCCCATTTTCCTTCATTCAAAAAGGAAAAAAAAAAAAAACCCACAGCTCACAATTCATGAGCTGCTGCGCGAGATCTAATCCAAAACCTACTCTGAGTGGCTCCCCGGGTTTAAGTGATGTGGGCTCTTATATGAAAATAACTGTTGGTCACAGTTGACCCGGACAGTTGGACAGCCTATAACAACCCTGATTGCCCAAAATGTAAATAAACAGAATGCTTCACAAATAAGATAAACTCATATTTAATTCAACGACAGGAACATTTCATGACATTTCAGATGAAGACTTTTTACCATTTCAATAAAAATTTTTAAAAAAAGGATGTTTTTACCCACCAACAACTGCCTGTAACGTCTGGTAAGTGAGGAGACCAGTTGCTGGAGCTTTGTAGAGGAATGTTGTACATTTCTGGTCTCAGGCAGGATAATGCAACCCCATACCATCTGGTGCTTTTGACCTGTCTGCTGATAACATGACCCTCCCTGCTCTCTTTAGCCTGCAGGACACAGCACCGAGGCTAAAAGGGATTTTGACCCATTCAACCACAGTTTTCCACTTTGAATGAAAATAAAATAAAACGAGCTTTCGTCCAGAGAAGACGGCTGCATCTCTTCATGTCGTACTCTGACCTGCATCTGTGGATTTCAGGGTTGATTTCTGGAAGCTTCCTTCCATGCAGGTATGATGTCCGGGAGAGGAGCCCATCACCAGCTTTTACTTAGGACCTGCCTTGTTCCTTTCAGAGATTCCTCCTGATTCTCTGAAGGTTTTGATGAGCAACGTGAGGAATATTTAAAAAAATGTTTCACTATCTTTAAACACAATTTGTCTCTGGTTGGTTAATCTCTGTCTATCTTCATGTCTGAGACTCGGCCTCAGTCATACTAACTCACTGAAGTTAACCAGATTAGTTCTGAAATTCTTCTTCGGCTGTTTCTGAGTTTGTCTTTTGTCTTCCCTGTTCCACTGTTTTTACAGATGTATCACTGCCATCATGTTGAAAATGAAATGTTTTGGAATGTGATGGACTGGCGACCTGTCTATACCCACCTCTTTCCTAATGTCAGCTGGGATTGGGATTATTCCCTGTTCAGGGAAGAAGCAGTAGAAAATGGATAGATGGGAATAAAATCTGGATACTTACTTCCTTAATACATATTTTTACATTGGATATTAACTTCTTTGGACGTGAGCTTCTATTTATTTTTCATGTCATACCTTTCGTCTACTCCACTCATGATCTCAAACTCAGAAAAGAGTTAAATTTCTGCTTAGTTGCCTTTCCATCATGAGAAGACTGACAGCAGTCAGCTTGCACCAGTGTTTGACCATTCAAACCCCACAGTGTGCTGACTGAGGAATAAATTACCATTAACATCCATTTAGTCTGCCATGTACTGCAGCCTTGGGGCTAATTACTGCTGTCAGGACAGGGGTGATAGCACCCGCCCCACCCAGCTTTAAACAACACACTAATTACTGTCATCTCATAAACTGTGTTTTGAGAAGGTAACTTTATGACACCATAAAGCTGAGCGGCCCTCTGCCAAGTGACTGTGAGGAGGCTTAAGAAGTGTGCCGCTGTAGTCCTTGTTGGTACAGGAGAGATGAGCTGTTCACTCATGATTTGTGACCATCTGTGAAAACATATGAGCAGGGCACATATAAGCTTTTTAATGAATGCATTTTTGTACTTAATAATATATTTAATGTCAGCAGCTTAATTTAATATAATTCTCCCTGTTTTTGGGACGTAAAGGTTGGCTAAATATTGGTGGAGTCAGACAAACCTCTCACTGATATATTAATTTAATAATGTTGGTTCCAATAAAGAAAACTAGAAGTTTCATCACGACTTTATTATGTCACATTTTGCTGTTGAAGTCAGTTTTTCTATGCAAATATTCTGGAAATTAAAACTGTTTCCACTTGTTGTTTTGGGCTTAATGGATTTACGAATTGTTTAATTGAACGAGCCATAAAATTTGAATTCAGAAGGAGGGTAGAAGGCCATTTGACTCCTTGCTGAAACCAGAAACGTACCTATTTATAACTATATATATAGAACTACAACTATAACTTTAACTATATATATGTACATTTCACTTGCAGAATCTGTGTCCAGTGAGATGGCTTTTCTTAGTCAATAAGAATGTTGCAAGTGAGTTAATTACACGACAGTGAGCATAAATGAGTCTTTACATTGTTTAATTTTCTCTCCTTATTTGTTCAGGTTGTGGTAGATAGATGAGGTTATGTACAGGTACGCTAAAGTAAGCACAAAGCCACTGAATGTGTGATGCATCATGGAATAATGTTTATGGGCTTCATGAGTTTGTGCAAAAAGAACAATGAAAAAGTATTTGCTTATTTACCACCTGCTAAATTACCCAGTAAGTTATCATTTATACCCACCAAAATTCATATCTAAGCTATGTTAAACCCTGTATAGGATGCTGAAAACATTTAGTCAGCTCACATTACTCCTTAGCATTTAGACATCAGGATGTCAGTTCATCCTTAAATGAAACCAGATGTTTTTGAGGTATCATGTTAATAATAACATAATGCAGCCATGAACTTTACTCACTTTCCTGCCATACAAAGCGGTAGGAATCTATGCGCTCTAAAGACTGTGTTAAGATCTTTAAATGGTCTGACTGCTTCCCCAAAAACATACACACAGAAACATAAGTGTTACATTTTACATTTGTATCTTTTAGCTTATTGTTGTACTGTAACTGACTCCTGTGCTCAATATCATGGGAAAGACTCACATTGGAGAAAAAGCCTCTAAAAACGAGTCCACACTAAAGTAAAAGAAAAAGAGGAGAAGAGAGCGATGACAAAGATCAGGCGGAGTGACTCTGGATACAGTTCTGCGTGAGAGACGTTGGTGGGAGGGAAGGAGGCTCGGGAACAAAAGCCCGTCGGTCAGGAGGAGAGGTCATACAGATGGTGAGAACGCTCACTTAGACATCACAGGTACTGATGGGCAAACTGACCAAATGACCCCTTCACACACACGCACACACACACACACACACACACACACACACACACACACACACACACACACACACACACTCAGTCAACAATCCTCTGCTCACCACAACTGCTCATGTTAATAGGAAAAACAAAACTCCTCCCAGCACCGTAACATCTAATGAACTCTCACAACACACACACAAACACACACATCACACACCCACCCCTCCCCTTACATTCCTCCTCTCCCAGCCCCCCAGGGAGGAGATCAGCAGGAGATGAAAGGTGAAGCCTTTTCATTTAAAATGGGGTTAAAAATTAAACAACAAGGAGAAAACCTCAGAGTTTAGATTGATTAGCTCAGACTGAAGCGTCCAGAAAAATGTGAGCAGCTCAGTAAATCCCTCTTAGCCCAGCGGATTGCTTGGCTTGTTATCATGCCGCATATTTTCACTGATAACCCCAAAGGAGCTGGTAGCGTAGACTGTTTCTCTTCAGGCTTGCTGTACTCTGCATGTATGGACAACTGCAAACTGACTTGAAGCGATGTGGAAAAAAGCAAAAGGGTTAATGATTACCAGGAGACAAAGCTGAAGCACAAAGGGAGGGAACTGATCTCTGAGGCTGCCTCAGACTGGACCAAAAGCTGCTCTTTGCTCTGCACTCACCACCCTGATAAACACTCACTAAAACAAAGCTGTTGCAGATAGTTTCTGTCACTGTTATAATCATGTATGAACCTCTTATAGGACACAATAACTTCATGAAAAAGTTTTGGGTTTTTTTGTTACATCATTGTGTCTTTAATCTGATCTCTGGTCTCGGTGTGAGCCTATCTGGTCAAATCAAAATGATACGACACACAAAGTGGATGCAAAATAAGCAGAAGGTACTGTTCAGCCTTCGTAGATCATGTGGTATTATTTGTCTTCGTTTGGTGCCAGCGTTGAAAGGAAATGAGGTATTATCCTGCCACAGACTACATCAGCCTTGGAAGCCATATTAGATAGAAAGTACATCAGCTTTCAGGACAAAGGTTTTAGCTGTTAGGACAAAGGAATTCAGTGGGCCAGATCTGAAAAAATGTCAATAAAACTTCATGAAAACACATGAATTTTTTTTTCTGTTATTTATTCACTCTGTCATTATCTATGTCAGTGTTTCTCAACCCTGGTCCTCTTGTACCCCTGCCCCGCATATCTTAGAGGCAACCATGTAAACACACCTGAATGGAATAAATGCTCGTTAACAGGCTGCAAATAACTTGATGAGAAAGTTTATTAATTTGAATCGGGTTGCTTCTAAGACATGCAGGGCAGGGGAACCTGAAGGGCAGGGGAACCTGAGGACCGCGGTTGAGAAACACTGGTAAATGTAATTTATTTAAACTAAACTTGTATACACATGTTAAAAGAACATTAAATTTATAATTTTCTGAATGAGATTAGCCTCAGTCTTTTTTAGGTAAGGTAACTGCCTTTACATAATTAAAATGCATATAGACTCATTATTCTGACTGGATTTATATGAGATCAGAGCTCTAAAAACACAACTTGCATCTTGCTTAATTAGTGAGAACACACACACACACACACTAACAGAAGTCTGACTCAGTTTGACTAATCATGCAAACATGCTGAATGAATGCAAAGTTCAGGTCCTGTGACATAAAAACAACCACATCCTGAAACCTCCATCACCATGCTTGTAGGTGCTGATATACTGTGTTTGGTTTTCATCTTTGGACCTACTCTGCTTTTTCTTAAGAGTCTGTTTCGATGCTTTTAATAAGATGTTGGTTCATGTTTCAGTGGTCTTATTTTGGCCAGGTAACCTGGCCCCCAGCTATGGATGCTACCTACGTAAACCAGTCCAAAACTCAGGCCCGGCAAAGAAGATGGTGCCTGGATTGAACCAGTTTTGAGAACCATAAGCCGGTGTTTACCCCTTTAGACCTGCAGTCTGAGAGCAAAGTGCTCCATTTGGAATATATGGAACTATAATTTAAAACATTTAAAGTGGGATTCGGCCATCCCAGTTTATATTTGATAGGCATTTGTTATATTATTTTGTTGATTTGAGCAGCTTCATGAACCCCAACTCCAGTGGTTATGGACCACTTGTTTGTACCGATACACTCTTTGGAATTAATACATTTATTTTCACTATTTACAAATGCACATCTCTGGGGTTACGACTACGAATCCCTGTCGTAACAGCTGGACAAATCTCCTTGCCATCCTCTCACAGCCTTCAGGGGTTAAACTCCCACAGAAGGTTCATTACGCTGTCTCTTCACACATGTCTTCATAAAAGTGTTTCCATAACTTCTTAAAGTGTTTCATGAACTTGTAGCACACAGAAGATACAAATGAAATGTAGAGACAAAAACTAACTGTGGTAGACCGTATAATAATAAATATGACAGACTTCAGGTCCACTAATAATTTACATTGTAAACATTAGATCCCTCTGAACATGTCATGCAGACTTATTCTATAAACCATGTTTGTTTTCCTCTAAACTGCAAAAACACGTCCTTCACGTGAATTTAGCCATCACAGTAATCATTATCATTCCCAGCAGGGTACTGGACTGTTTGCCGCTCACAGCATAGCAAATGCTTTTGATAGAGATTTAACTGTACTTGCGGCTCATGCAATAAATAATTTAAAAGTCCTCATAAGTATATTTCTTCTGAAAGCAAGAATATTTTTGCAAGTGGTTGTTTGATATTTTCCTTGGCCAATGCCTGACAACACGACACGCTTCAATCATTTCCACACTCATTGGTGCCTTTTCTTTAGGCTGGCTTGGCGTATGAGGCAACTATGGTGTAAGACTATAAAACAGGGAATTCCAAAGTCGGTCCTCAAGGGCCGATGTCCTGCAGCTTCCCAGTGATTCTCTGCTTCAACACAGCCTGGGCACAAAAAGTAGTCTTGATCAGTGAAGGTTTTCTGAGACACACAGAGGACAAAGGGGATATGGATAATCAGAAAAAATGCAGACAAACCTTTATCCGAAACCTCACGATGACAATCTAGCGAAAAGGGGAATTTCACCTGACTTAATTGATGGAGAATATGTTTGAACCTCTCTATTTGAGAACAAAGCATTAGCATGGGAAACCTCTGTCCATGACAATAACATGTCTGTCCCTCTTTTTCTTCTCATAGGATCATGAATATAGATCAAATTCAACCTGCACAGGAAATGAACCATGTAAACATTTAGTGGACTAAGTGGCACAATGATTATAAGAAGATTTGATCATTTCTGAAGTAGATTTTGTCAATTTTTTCTTCCTGTTCAACTATATGAAATATTTCTTAATAATATACAAATATTTCCTCATGTGTTACACGGCTGTGCCCATGTAGGAATATAATGTAACTCCATGAGCTCATTTGCATGGAAACAACATGATTTCGGAAACAGGGAGCCCGTTGATATGACGGTGTGCGTACTTACTTGTGAACAACAATCATCATCCAAAATGAAACCAGCACATCTGGAGTGAAAGATGAATCGAGCTGAGCATGCTGCTGAATCTTTGCAGGGTTTCAACCCTCCCACTGGGTGTAATGGTCTCAGTAATAGAAACTGGGGGAGGTGGAGAGAGGTTGAGCTTGTCCACCCCTTTCGCATAGCTGCTCTTTTTGAAACCTCTCCTGAAGACTGCAGAGTTCATGCCGTTATTACACTTGTCTGTGTTGCAGCAAAACAGTTGAACAGTTTGATTCGGAGCTCTTTGCTTGTTCAGCATCGGGACGGGAAAGAGTAAATCACTGAGGCACAAACTGGATCTGGGATTTCTCAAAGTAAAAGGTCGGAGTGATGGAGACAAACGTATTAAAGAAAGGTCGAATTGTCTATTGCCCTTTTGCACAGTATCTCCATAAACAGTGTTTTGGAGACAGACGAAGCTCCTCTAAGGCTTTTATTGATGGGGCACATTTGCTCAGTAAAACATGATGAGCAATGATGACCTGAAGTCCAGACATGGACTGATTTCCTCTTATGTGATGGTTTGTCAGACATTTACTGCAGCTGTCTTCAATTGTTTATTTGTGGATCTTTCAGCATAAAGTTGAGTCTAAAGCAAATGTGAGACCTGATGACAGACTCGCATGGAAGTGATGGGAAAGCAGAAAGAACAACATTGCGGGGACGGTAAAGGCAGGTGTGCTTGGACAGGGGCAGTGAAGGCATGGCCCAGCTCACGAACATAAGCTAACACTTTAACTTTATTTCTGAGCAAGTGTTGGAATCAACAAGGCTTGTGTGAAGAATGCACTCTGAAACAGATAACCTGCTCTTTAACCCCTTAAAGCCTAACATAAGAAGAACAGGGCAGAAACATCCCATTTTTAAAATGTATAAACTTTATTTAATCCTTTAACAAAATCTGAAATTTAAAAAAATTTTTTTTTTAAATATATTTACTATTTATTTATTTTCAATTTCCCTCTGGGATCAATAAAGTATCTTTCATTCATTTTTTTCATTTAATTTATTACTGTTTAATGGGTCAAAATGGTTATATCGTAATTTTACCAGTATGGTGAACAACAGGGTTTTAAGTAAAGTTTCTGCCATTAAAGTGATGCAAAATGTCTCAGAAACAATATCACCTATGATATGTTAAGCCTTAAGAGGTTAAGCCCATATTATTTTATATCTGTGTCTTGAACATGTTTTAGTTTACAGCTTAGTTTTATTTCAGACCTGCAGATGACAGATGAGAAATTGTCTTCTGATTAGCGAGTGCATGTCCCACAGCCAGCTGCTGATGGACAGTAACCCATTCCCGTTGCGTTAGACCAACCACTCTATTGCCATGTTGTCAATCCTACAGATAATGTTCCAATGGTTTCACAACCCATTGTCAAAAATCCTATGCACTCCAGTCACCAATGACCACCTAAATGTTCTATCTTGCTTGTGAAAAGACAACATAGTTATCATGAAGCTGTGAAATGCTGAACAACCCTTCAGAAGACTAAGACTTCTCCCTTTGGGGACACTGAGGACATCCTAAAAGCAAACTTTAAGCTTTAAGGGCAAATATATTTTCCATATTTCCTCCTATCAACACTTTTGTCACTGCCATCCTCTGCATGTTCACACAGTAACAACAGAAAACCTCCCCTTTGCCAAGTGAGTGGGGGGGGTGTCACATCAGAAAAACAGTCGCTACATCTCTGGCCACTTTATTAGGCCAGCCTTAAGTATACTGGATCAGACCCTTTTTCTCTTCAGAACTGCTTTAATTCTTGATGGTACAGATTCAACAAAGTGTAGGAAACATTCCTCATTGATGTGAAACAGCTCATTGAGTTAGCAGCGTCATCCCACCACATCCCTCCCTTGTCTTGACATCAGCAACAATACTCAGGCTGGCTGTGGTGTTTAAGCCATGCTCGAGTGGTCCCGAAGTGTTAGTCAGAGATCACTAGTCAGGTCCTGACTGGCTGTAGGGCGCATGGGACAATTCCCAGTGGCCTGGGCTCTTAAGTGGCCTGGTTGAGAGAAAAAATAACAGGGAGAGCAGAGCAGAGAGAGATCTTATGAAGAATAAGGAGCCTGAGGAGAGGGTGGAAAAATGTTAGATAATGTCCAATATTTTCCAAACGTCCACCCGCAGTGGTGTTTAGTCATCTGCAACATCACGTATAAGCATTTAGTAAATGACAGATGAAGGAAAACATCCATTTATTAATTTATTTTCCATACCATCACATCCAATTTGCTGGAGCATATCCCAACAGTCACTGGGTGAGAGGCAGGTACACCCTGACAGGGTACCAGCACATCAGGTGCAGCTGATGAAGATAACATGGAGATCAGTGGTGAGATTGATCAGATGAGGCAGATTTGTAATAAGGACCCTGGTAGCACCTCCTGTCAAAACGTCACCCAAACTTCCCATCAGCCCAATATACACTCGGTCATGTTTGGGCTTTTTACCCAGTTAAAATAAAACAAGAGCCTAAATAATTAGTGTTGTGTTAAACTGACTGATGTTTTATAATTTGGCTGCTTGGCTGTGCCGGTCTGTCCACATATTCTGTTGGCACTGATGCAAGAATGTGGCTGGTTCGAGCCTCAGCTATATGTGGTGTATGTGTGGGTTCTGGGTACTCCGGCTTCCTCCCACTGTTTTTAGACATGTGTGTTAGGTTAACTGGCTAATCTAAATTCTCCCTATGAGTGAGAGTGAGTGGTTGTTTGTCTCTCTGTGCTGACACTGTGATCGACTGGTGACCAGTCCAGGGTGTTTCCTGCCTCTCGCTCACTGCTGGGATAAACTCCAAAAGCTTCATAAGCTGGATGGAGGGTTCTGAGGGAAGGTGAGAAGCATGTATAAATAAACAGGTTTAAATAAATTACAAAGTTTTTTTCTGAACTGATGCATATTTTCATCTAAGTTTAAGATTTTTTAAATGAGAAGTTACAAATATTTTCCTATAAATCACCTTATTGTGACTGAGGAAGGCCAAGAATATTTAATCCATGCGAAAACGTTAAAGCATCCAAACGGCGAGAAACAAAAGACCCCTGTCGTGCTGCTCCAAGTCGATTAAATAAAGTCAGTTGAAGATTTTTTTGTGCTTTTCAAAGTGAGCATGCCACAAGCACTCGGAAACTTTAAAGCTTCCCTTCTTGTCTCAGCACACAGGGGATGCTTGTTTCACGTCTGGGCCCTGGCACCATCTCTCCGTCCCCGTGTCAAACTTTGCCTCTTTTCTGCTCCGATTACAAGCCGAGGTGTAAAACAGAGTCAACATGACAAACAAAAACAAGCTCTCAGCTGTGTTTGCGTTTGCATTCACACCCTGAAAGTCAAAAGGCGTTTTTTTTCTACTTCTGCCTCCCTTCTCACAGAAAATCTGCTGTTTAAACGAAAGAGGCACCGCACAACAACTTTTCACTCAGAATTCAATTTTAAGCTCCGGCAAAACAAGCCAAGTGGAAGCCCTTCATGTTATGGTCTGCATTGTAGGGAAAAACAATCCATTTTGTGAGAAAAAATGAAAACTCAGGGAGAAGAGGCGATATCTTAAGGAGGATTTTTAAATGCAGCTGCAACGCTGCCAGCCAGACAGTGTAAAAAAAGAGAGATTTATTGAACTTTATTGAATCAAGGTGGTGATGCTGGAGACACTGATCCGAGCCTGGATTAAAGAAGAATGCAGTTCTTTCTGAGGCTACATCCACACAGCAAGCACATGAAGTGTGCTTTATGAACTGAATCTCTTTAAAACCAGAGTTAGAGACGAGCTCCGTGAAGTGAAACTGACCGATTCAAAGAGAGACTCACAACCCTGCCACTCCTTTTTCTTTGTTTAATCGTTCATTTTGTTTTCTGTATTTGCATCTGTCTATCCTCCTGCATGCTTGTGTCCCCTTCTTTCCTTTTTTAAACCCTTCTGCGCTTGTTTCTATTTGTTACTTTTATTAATTATTTTCTTGTTTTCTACTCATTTTGTCACATTATTTTTATTATGACTTCCATTTTTTCTCTTCTGTCATTCTGTTTATCCTTATTCCAGGATCCCTTTGCCTTTGTCTCTCCTCTTCTTTATCTCTCCACTTTTTTGTCTCCATTCCCTCCATAACTCTTAAACCATGTCTTTAGATTTGCTCAGAGTGGTCCTTCTTCTTTGGATGTGCTGTATGTTCACATTTTGTGTCGCTGCAGCATTTTGAATTGATTTAACTTTTTCCACCATCACTGAAATGAAGAAAAGACTTTGTGTTCACGTCCAGGGGACACAGCAGTCAGCAGACTATACATTTCACTATCCAAACACATATTGAAGACTCAGAGGAGGCACAGAGCCAAAACAGTACACAAGCTCTTGAAGAGAGGTTATATAAACTCAGCTGTCTCCAGGCTCAGAGCCACTGTCTCATTTTATCAGAGTTTTTAGCCTGTGATCATCGTACACTGGTGCTACATTGGTAATGACACAAAGGCATCTGGGTAGTGTTCACCTGAGGGTACTGGTGATAGCATGACAGTGAAGAGGTGGAAGTCCTACAGTGAGGAAGATGAACTAGAGGAGGGGATTATTGAAAAGAGAAAGAGATATTTCGGCAGTGAAAGTATGAAGGAGAAAGTTGAATAGTCTGGAGATACAAGAGGAATACACCAGCAACCTCTGGTAATATGGTTAGTGTTAATGTCTGGTGGTGCATTTTTTTCATAACTTCCTCAACACTGGCGACATAACTTTGGTACAACAGAGTCAGGTAGAAGATTTAAGTCTGCTTTAATATTTAATGGTGGTCTGTAGTTAGATTTAGTGTCTCTCTGAGAGTAATAGAGAATAAGCATCAGTTTTGTGCAATAACAGGCGGAGTATTTACTGGTGGGAGAAGTGATGAGCCTGTTTCATCACTGACAGTGTTGAAATTGTGACAAAATACTTCAAAATCCAGAACAGAAACACTGTGAGACCAAAAGGCTCTGTTAATCCATCATGTATTGTCTCAACAAGCAGTCAAGGCACATTGTGAAACACTGGATTACTTACAATTCATTATTTTCTGGTGTCCCAAAGCAGCTTTTAGCCGCTCCGAAGCTCAAACTATATTAGTTTTACTCTACTCTTCACAGAGGATGACAATATAATTGAAAACAGAATTGTGGTACTTTTAGTAACTACTACAACTTTTAAAATTCCTTTAAATGTCATTTTCCTTCATTTTTCCATGTTTTTTTCTTGTCTTAGAAATAAACCCAATTTACTTACAATAGTTTAAAAACAAAATAAATACAGGAATTAGGATCAGGGAAAACATAACAAAGGGAAAATGTGTAGAATATAAATAAATTAATCACAATCAACAGATAAAAATGAAAAATCGAATTGAATTTTTACATAGATAAGAATGAATAAAAGGCAAGGCAAGTTTATTTGTATAGCACCTTTCATGTACAAGACAACTCAAAGTGCTTTACACTGAAACAGAAAAGCATAAAAACAGCAGAAATCACAATAAAATCATAAATTAAATAAAAGCAGATTAGATAAAAATACTGTGCAGATGTCATTGATAGGCACAAATAAATCGAATAAAGGATTACAGTTTTAGAAGTAAAATAAATTCCTAATGTTTGTTGTAAATTTGTTAATGTTTTTAAAACACTTTTGGTATTGATGGTTCAAGCTGAATTATTTTGTGTCGTTAATACCAAAAGCCCTGATTTAAATATACCAGCAGGAAACTGACTGAGGGGAGCTCTTTCCCTGCTGCACCACTAAACATGTAGCAGAGCAGCTGAGGTTTGGAGCTGATGATTTAATGTATTAAACTGCAGCAGTCACGTTGAACCTGTTGGCACAGATCAAGCTACCTTTTATAACCAGATGCTTTAAAATGTCTAAATTTTGTAGGCAGACCACCAGGAAAGTCTCCAAAATGTAAAGACAAGGGGAACTTAGCCTTCAAGAGACTGCATACATTCAGCAACTGGTAAAATCATGACAGTGACTTAAAAGCATAACTGAAGAGCAGTAAAGATCTCGTCATGATAAAAAATACTGTAATATATAAATGTGGTTGCCCCCAACACTCAACTCTCATAGGGTAACGCCTATCTTCCCCACAGCTGCAGCTAACAGCCTTTAATGAGATTCCTTGATAAAACATCATTAAATGAGTGTTAAACTATGACATTTTGAAATCAATTGTTGTTTAAGAGGACAAAAAAAAAATTCTCTGAATTTTGAAGTCTGCTCTAACTCAAAGATATAAGCATAAACCAGCTTCCTCAGTGTAAAAGTATTTGTTGAGGGATTTACTTAGATGGGCCCCCAACTCTGATGTCATCACCTCAAGACTTTAAGAAACATTTAGCATGTTAGCTAACCATGTCTTTTCTGTCCTGAGACGATCAGCGTGCAGGAATTCAACACAGGTGCTTCAGTGTGCTTAAACACAAACGTGACTCTGTAGTACAGGTGGTTAGCACCATCCCCTCACTGCAAGATTAACTAACCCACCTAATGATCTATCATTTGATGGATGGCATTTTTTTAACAACGTAACTATTGTTTCTATTTTATAGGCTTTCATTTTAATCATTTGTTCAATACAGATTTTTATTGCCATTGTGCTAATTAATTTATTGTATACAATATTTTCCATAGCATAGTGCAGATGTGTGGTAGATGTGTGGGAGTCTGAGTTGAGCACAGTATGCTGGTGTGAGCTCTCTGGCACATCACCATTTGCTTCCTCATATGGTTTAAAGTGCTTTGAAGGCAAGTTGGCCTAACTGGTGTTCAAATTAATATCCGCATGTTAGCATAATGCACCATCAACCTCAAAATATCCTTACACTGCAGAGGAGTGGTGTTTCTCATTTTACCACATACAGCTAATTGCAGTGAAGATAAGCGGTGAAAACCTTTCTTAGAAAGAAAAATGTTTGTGTGTCAGGGAATGAAAAGAAAATCTGTTTCAGCCTGCATGATTCTCTTTGATAACAGAAAAAGTGAAAATGAATGACCCAAAGACAGATGCATGGCTATTTTCTGCCCACTCCTCATCCGCAGCCTATTTTTACCCTGATCATTTTTTCATAACCACTCCCTTAGTTACCACCATCAAAAAGCTGCGGCTACAAAGAAAGAGTTTGAGCAGCTGACATATTTATGGCTTTCACACATCATGAGAATATGGATTTGGATATGAGTGAGTCTGTGTGCACACATACTGACTGTAAGGGAGGGGGATGGGTGGAGGTTTGTGTGTTAGCGATCATCTGTGTTTAATGACGTAAGTAAGATTAACACTGAAAACAATACTACTTATACAGCAGTCCTGGTTGGTACTATGATTCGCTTGTGCTGCAGTGTGGTGCCCTTTCAACTACAGCCAGCTCTTATCACTCGAACACATCAGACGATATGTTGCCTTCATCTGACAAGAGTGAGATATTTTTCTCTCTCCTCTGTCAGCGACATGAGGCTGTTTTAATGACTGTGTGGGAGGGCAGAACTCTGAACTCATTTTTTTCTCACAGAAACACTGGGTTTGGCCACTGGATTGCAGGATTGCGAGAGCAGCAGCGTAGGTGGAAAGGTGTTGGTGGAGGAGGAGAGACTCACAATGCCAGTCAGACCTGTTCGTGCAGCTTGGGTCGAAGCAGCACTGAGCGTCTTGTTGACTGACTCGATTTATAATCTGTCAGTAAAAATAGTTGTTATCAGATCTGTGCTGTGAGTTGTCACAAGGTTCTGTATCTTTATCTAAATAAATGTGTTTGTTCCTTTAAAAACAACTTAATTCAGCGTTGATTTTGGTTTATTTATACAAGTCATCTCAAGGTACAAAGAGAGACTAGTCAACTCCAACCCTATGCCATTTTAGCCCATTCTGAAACAAGTTTCCTCCGCATGGTGGTCAGGTTTTCTCTTAGTGGAGCCAGATTACCTTTCTTCTTTTATTCCATGAAGTCTAGAAGTAGATACACGAACATTTGGCAATGTGGCCAGGCAAGAACACACACACACGGTACATGCACACGCTGTTAAACACACATGCAAACGTGGCTCACACAGGTAACACCGGAAAGAGTACCCAACCCTGAACCCTGGGTTCACCACTTCAGGATGCTGCGGGGGTGTGATGGTCCGGGGGATGTTTTGGGCATCTTTGTATAAACATAGCATGCTCTAAAACCCACAGCCTACCTGAGTCTTGTCGCTCACCATGCCCACCCCTTTATAAACACCACCTACCCAGAAAGTCTGGTTTAACTTACTCTGAGCTGAGCAACTGGAAGGAAAAGTTTTTATTTCAGCATGAAGCCATACAAAGAGGCATTTAGTAAAACAAGGAACACTGCTGTCAAGTGGACATAAAACCATGGAAGGAAACTGTAGCCTGGGTCGATGTAAACGATTCAATCACTTTGTCCACTGATCAAACATTTACCTTTGTTAAAACTGTAAGGTGTGGGTTGAAATGTGGATAGATTATAATCTTCATTTAGATTCAGTCTCACTGGGGAAACCGTGCATCTTTTAATAGAGTCATGTACTGTGTAGATCCTGATTGGAGATCTACTACGTTTATTTTACCCTGGTTGATAAATAAAATATTGGTGATTATTTCTTCATGTACTTTAAACCTGAACAAATGTTGTTTTAACCCCTTCAGTGCACGTTCAGTGCACATCCTCTCACCAGACAAACTGACTTAACAGAGACCTGTTTCACATAATGTCCTGTATCTGAGACTCCAACCACAGTAGAAAACCTGCTGTTAAAAGTTTGGTTGTTTTAAGATATACTGAAGCAGAATTATCTATAGTGGGAGGAGAAAGTGGGCACTGTCTGCTGGGATCTGTAGAGAACATCAGGCTATCCATCCATGTATTTTCCATACGGCTTCATCCAATTCAGGGTCGTGGGTAGCAATCATCCCAGCAATCGTCGGGCGAGAGACTGGGTGCACCCTGGACAGGTTGGCAGTTCTACCATCACTCATTTATGAAGTTATTATTTCAGACATCATGTGGGAGGACTTTCCTGCTGACTCCAGATACCACTATCCTATCTTCCCTTCATATAAATAATTGTGTATTAAATCAGGTTCTAAATCTCTGAGGTTGCGTTGCTATGGACCATCCATGTCTGACATGACAGCTGCTTCAGGAGGTAGGAGACAGGTAGAAACTGGGTTTCTTTATTGTGAACCTGGTTTACTTCACAGAGTTGGTTACCATGGTAATAGACTTGGGGTAAGAGTTACCTGGCTTTCTGGAACGGAAAACCAAGTTTTCCCAACTCGGGGTTGACATACTGAGAGTTTCTGAAATCTGTGTGATGTTTCATGTCAATATGGATCAAAACCTCTGAGGAATGTGTCCAATACCTTAAGAATTAAAGCAGTTGTGATAACAAAAAGAGACGTAAATGTACTACCAATGCATAGAAATAGTGTAAGTACAGAGGAGCCCATGATCAAGAAGCTAATTGTTCTTTTTACTGGTTTTCCCAGATGTGGTTTTATATATATTTTTTTTGCAGAAAAAGAATCACTCGTATAACAAAACAACTTATTTCATCTCCTAATTATCCCATTTTCATGTGCAACTCTAATAAAAGAGTGTTAGTGCTTTATTACTAGAATCAATAAACAATGCATACTCTGCTTTCTTCACATGATCTCGAGATAATATCAGAATGTGTTTCATCACATTCACCAATTTTTGTTTTAGCTTTCATTGGCTGTTCAAACAGGCCCAGATCCTGATGTTTGCACAGATGTGTAAACAAGGACACACTCAAAACTTAGTGAATGCATGAAGAAGTCTGAATCCGAAAAGCCTCATATCTGCTTATAGAAGAAGAAATACGGCTGGTTGATGCCTGCCCGCTGCAGCACACCGGCCTGTAAGTACGAATTGGCAGATGGTAGGTACAGTATGTCTTAGCATTTATCAATCATCACGAGCTCCAAGCTGTCACGTGAACACAGAAATATTCCTGACATGTGCTGGTTATGTGTTGGACAGTGAACGTGTCTGTTTGCTGTGATAAGCTGTCCTCATGACAAGCTGAACTCTCCATTTAGGTGTCGGAAGTTTTTATTCTTTAAACAATGCAAAGTTTTTTTTTCATGGTTTCCATTTTAAGCTGATATTTTTATTCAAACTTCACCGATTTAACATTAACTCCTGCAACATAAAGGGTGTTTGCACTAATGAAGAAGCTTTAGATGTTTTTATTAATCTATTTTTATATAATCCGCGACCCCGCTTTGGGAACAAGCGGTAGAAAATGGATGGATGGATGGATATTTTTATATAATTATTATTTATTTGTTTTTCTTTTGTTTTCCTAACTTTGCCATGTTTCAACAGTCTACAAAGAGAATTATCAGAATTTTGCTTCTGTCTTTGCCTGTTAGACAGTTTACACATTGTAAAGCGTAAGCAAAGCTACAAAGTGTTCACTGATTGGTTAGATAACCTTTCTTCAGTATAACATGTCTGCTAATGATAGCTGTTATCTGTTTACTTGCACATATGTACATTTTCTTCCGCATTCTCTGTCACATCATGGCAAACTCCACATGTATATTGTGAGCTTTGCTTTCTGAAGGGGAGAAGAGGGGGATTGCCAAAAGCAGCTCAGCAGCTCCACTGCAGAGCTCCCTGAAACGAGCAAAATGTGCAGACTGCACGCCAGTTGCTTCCCTGAGGCCACTGCATGGAACACGGAAGCTTGTCAGCAAATACTCACAAAAACATCACACACAATGAAACTTTGGGGAACTGAAGACAAAAAGACAAACAAGCCCTGTGATACCTGCACTTTTTAATTTAGGCTGATATCATGACACTGATGAATTTGCTCAATCTGATCATTTTATTTGTGTCACTGGGAGGTAAACTCGATTTAATGGTTTCCAGTGTGTGAGGATGGAGAAGAGAGGCAGGGGGAGTCCTCGCCGCTCCAAAGCTATTAGCTTGCTCTCTTTCCAGCTGTCACACTTTGGTGACTTTATTTGCACTCAGCTGAGGCCCCCTCGCAGATATCAGAGCGATCATCTCCATCTTAAGCTAAACGACTCCAACAAGCGTTGTGGCCCTCCGCTCTCATCCCCCGTGACCTTTTGGCACCATGGGCCGCCTGAGAAGCAGAGGTCTGAGACCAGGCCAAGAGGAGTGGCCATGGGAAGGGAAGGAGATGGAGTAAAATGAGTTCTGTCATGCAGAAAACTGCAGGAGGAGGAGGCGACGAATACACACTCCCACCCCCGACAGATATGCACACACAGCTGGGACAAAGAATGACACATACAGACTTTTTTCTTCACACTCTTTTGAGTTCTCTCTTTTTCTCTATCTCACATAGTTCTTTCCATCTACCCCCCCAGATTCCACCTTTTTTTTCTGTGTCTTAATTACACACACACACTCACACACACACACACACACAATGGTCGCTGTGACAAAGGCTGCAGCAGGATTAGCTAGGCTTTGTTGGCAAAACACAAATTACAAGTCCTTTAGAGCTAACTCCTCCCCTCTCTGCATGTGTGTGTGAGTGTGTATCTGAAAAAAGAGAAAGTGTGCACGTGTGTGTCCTCATGCATCTCAACCCATATGATGAGATACAGTGGTGCATATTGGTGTTTTGGTAATTGCATGTCATGTGCAGGCAAGTGAAGCCAAGCATGTGAAGGTGTGTTTGTGTGTCATTGAGGGGAGGTGTGGAGTGTTTTAAAGTGTGTGTGTGTGTGTGGGGGGGGGGGGGGAGATTGTCAGTCTTGGGTAAGCAGAAAAACAGTCATAATAGTGAAGAGCCCTCAAAGGAGTGCCGTGTGAAACTCTGAGGAGGAGCCACTTGTCAATAAGAGATGTCTCTGTTTAAACGTCGGTTGCGTTCCTCTCCTCCTTTTAAGTCCCCCCCATATAATATTCCCAGAAGGTTTCTTACGCATCTCACACATGATGAAACTCAACAGGTCAAAGGCAAACCATAAAAAAGCCCAATCCTGCACAGTGCAAAAAAAAAAAATCAAACTCAAAACAACATAACTCCATAACTCATAAAAAGAAACATAAATAAATATGAGAAAAGTGTGCAATAAATGGACTTTTCAAAGCTTGCATGCAGGTAGAGAAGCTACACTAAAAGAAAGTTAAACTTCTACTGAGTGTACTTGTTAACTAACAGCTCAAGTAAACAGTAAAATGTAGTTAAGGTGATCAACATCTTATCAAAACAGTGTTATCAATTTATGTTTAGAAAGAGCCTGATTAAAAGGTCCATAATATTTCAGACAGACTCAGAGATGGATTTAGGATAGAACACCCAGATGAGTGGATTTTCTTTATATGTATAAAAAATCTGTGCAGTTTTTAATGATACAACATCTCAACTTTCCTATCCTGTCAGCCTTAGAGAAGACATGAAGCACTGCATCACATATGGAAATGAGCATGCTTTAATGGAGCAAAATAACACGAGCAATCAACAACATGAATCATTATCATCACTCAGCTGCTGATTGAAGTCACATCACTGGATCAGGGAATACACCTCACCACTTATAGCAGAAAATAGAAAATGAGGGGGATACTAAGTTGGATTTAATATATAGAAAAATGAAACAAAAAGCATCTTATTCTTTTGCTGTCTGGCACCTCTGCTGTCTTTTCCTGCGCTGTACTCGCTGCTCTTCTATGTGGCAGAAACAAAGTCCTCACAGTACAAAGTACACAGTACAAAGTACACAGTACACCAATCACAACTAAGTCAAGATATCTCATGATACATGTCATATAGGATGTTACAGCTGTGAATTCACAAATATGAAACATACCATCTTGGTAGCCAGAGTGATGCAGCTATACTGTGTACAACTCACACGTATTAAAAAATGTATGGCTTATGATGTAAGGCCGAACCATAGATTGTGTGGGCCGAACGCATTTGCTTTGCCAAGAGGAGCCTTTTGGATATAAGGTCCCTCTTGATAACTTAAGGATTATTCTTCAATTCAATTCAGCTTTATTTGTACAGCACCACATCACAACAATGCCATCTTGGGGAACTATACAAGACACATCAAAGTGAGCCACTTCATAATAAATAGTCTCGTTAGGGGAACCAACAGATTGCATTGAATCTCCCATCCTGAGCAAGCATGAGGCGACAGTGGGAAGGAAAACTCCCTTTTAACAGTAAGGAATAAAAGCTTCTGTTCACCTCAGTTTAGAGATCCCATTCCTTTTATTTATTTTAATTCTGGACTTGACAAGAGGATAGGGAGAAAATAAAGGAAAAAGTAAAAAAGAGAAAAGAAAGCAAAGGAAAGATATAGAGAAAGAGAGAGAGAGAGAGAGAGGAAAAGAGGGAGAACAAAAGGAAAAAAGAGGAACATGGACACAACAGATAGACAGCTAACAATAGTTACAGTATATATGTCCCATTTAAAATAAGAAAACCCCACAGCCATAAGGAAACAGAAAATCTTCAGCAATATCTTCAGGAAAACAAAACTGATTATGGGGATGATGTGCTTTGATTCATATTTTCTTCATTCTTCCTCAGCTTGTCTGTCTTTTATGTACTCCAATTAAGAAGCACATATGAACTGTAGTTAATGATTAGATCCACAGGATGACAAAGATGAAATGTGGGACCAAAACATGTAAAGGATGACCAGGCCCCCACAAAGATCAAAGGCAGACCAGGGAGCCCATGAGACCCTCTCTACCCTAGAGCAAGTATCCCAGCCAGCCCAATACAGGGGCGACCATGCATCGCCCCAGAGGGTCTAGGGCCCCAGGGTCCTGAGGACTTGATGGTTCCTGAAAAAGTAAAAGACTGAGGAGAATACAACACTCATAAATTAAAATGAGATAAATTATGAGTCAGTAAATAAGCCAAGCTGTGGCCAGTTCCCCAAACTGGAAATATACAAAACCAGTGAGTTTCAAAAATCAGGTGTTGAATTAAACACGGGACACGAGAGACTTGGACTATGTTCACACTGCATGCTTAAAGTCATTTCCAAAATCAGGTTTGTGTTTTCAGTGTGACCTTCTTCATGCCTAAGTATACGAGATATACTGAAGCTGGGATATACTTGCTGCTTGCACACACACAGTAATGTTCATGTAAGTCTGTGTAACTGAAGCATGCTGGTCCAAAACTTTCAGTACTGGAGGTCGCCACTGGGAGTTCATGACACTAGCAGGAGGACTCTGAACTAGTGAAAAGGTCATTCCGGCGGTATGTTGTACTTACATGGCATTTATGTAAACACAGTTACCAGTCTCTTGCTAACAGTTAGGAATGAGTTTTTGTCACTTTGCAACTGGGAGGAACAATGAAAAACATGCAAATGAGGTCCGAGAGGGGCTCGTAATTTTCCTCCAGTTCTGTGATCATACTCTCATTTGCATGAGTGCCTCCAATGTTTTAAGTTAATATCAACACACCTCATAACCTCACATCAAAATGCTTGCCTTCACGCTAAATGTATGTGCAATATGTGTAGGCCATAAGGGACATCACGCTGTGGGTTATGTTTACGCCTGTAAACATAGCTGCCTCACATGTTTGCATGTCATCTACCTCTTTTTGTATGTTTCAGACCGAGGATGCTCTGACGCAGATCAGATATGTATCCATTTTAGGATTTATGTCTCACAGTTTGTGACGTTTTGTCAATAAAAATTGTAAAATGAGTCATTTCAGGGCAAAAAACAAAAAACTGTAACGCAGCCAGACATCTGTCAGATGATGTGTACTGACAATGCAGATGTTCGAGACGAGTGATTACTCGCCCTTATGAGTGAACGAGGTCTGTGTACTAATTGCAAATATGCAAACCACTAGTTTCTGTTTCCATTTGAATTTAAAAGATTTCTGCAGTTTCTTTTGGAAACCAGTCAGCCTGGTCAATAAACAAGATATAATCTTTATTCTTTACATTTATTATTAGGAAACCAAAAAGAACATTGATTATTTCATTAGTTCCACAGAGAAAAATAACACATATCAACAAAAAGATTTCCTAAATTTAAAACTCACCCTTTGTTATGCAGATAATGTGGTGGAGTCATGTTTCTGCTGGTCTTTATTGCTCCTCATCAGCTGTTTTACTGAGAGACAGATCCAGTCTGTGTCTGTGTCTTAGACAATATTGATTTATTGTATCTATATATCCATTTCTTGAAGCAAAGTTACGCACTTTGTCCTTCAGACCCCTCAATTATAAACCAGCAGGGGAGTTACTGAGTATTGATGTGTATTGATCAGCTCATGAGCTTGTTATCATGTAAACTGTGCAGTCAGGATGAAATGCATTGGGAGGGCAATGAATCTGTGATGCGTTTATAACATAGACTATATAAAAAAGTTTTAAGCATGTAGAGGAATAGAAGAGGAACTCAAACTAGTTTGGAGGCAAGAAAAAAGTGAGGATGCATAAAGCCGGAAAACAGCATTATGAAAATACATTGAACCAAACCAGAAGTTTCTATGAGCAAACAGAAGCAGTGGGTTAGCACTATCGGCCTCAGCAAGAAGGTTGTTGGTTTGAGCCTTGGCTGAAGGGAGGTCCAAACAGTGGCCTTTCTTTGTGGAGGTTGCATGTTCTCCCTGTGTTAGTGTGGGTTCTCTCTGGGTACTCCGGCTTCCTCCCACAGTCCAAAGACATGCACCTTGAGGATAGACTTATTGGAGACTCTAAATTGCCCATAGGAGTAAATGTGTGTGTGCATGCTTGTTTGTCTATGTGTGTTGGCCCTGTGATGGACTGGTAACCTGTCCAGGGTGTACCCCCTGGACACCCAATGTCAGCTTGGATTGGCTTCAGCCCCCCTGCGACCTCGTTCAGGGAATAAGTGGTAGATAATGAATGGATGGACAATAGAAATGTCAGTTTACAGGTAAAAAAAAACTCCCACTTTTTTGCTTTTCAGAATAATTTAATGACTGATTTGTTCATGAGTTCATACCTGGTGGTTTTCCCATCTCAGGCTTTTCTTTAAAAGGTTAAATTTAGCGATATTCATGTGGAATCTTATTTATGATACCAAAAAGAAAGAAAATATTAAGAGTATCTAAACCTTATAAAAGTCATTGTAAAGCCTTATAAACCTTATAAAAGATCAAATACTTGTAAAAATTGTTTCAACTAATTACTTGCATAACTGTGTTTGGGTAAGCGGTTATAAACAAAAAAAAGTAAATATATATGAAATAGCATATTCTATTTACAAGTTTAAAGGAAAAAGCTAAGAGCTCTCTTAAGCCATTTTTATATTTGAACCCTGGATTTTAAGGAGACAATCTAAATCATTTGTGCTGACATCTCCAGTATTTATGGTTCACACATGTAAATACTTACATAATACCTTTCCAGTCTCCAGTCAAAGAGCTTTACACTATATAACACATTCGCCCATTCACACTCACATCCCAAAGGACATCAGGGGGTAGCTGGGGTTCAGTGTCTTGTGCAAGGACACTTCAGCATATAGTCAGAGGAAGCCCTGCAACAAAACTCCCAACCTTCCAGTTGAAAGACGACTCAGTGGAAAAGCAGCAGGAAGCATTTTTTGCCGGAGTGCAGGTGAGAAGATGCAATGAAATGGACATCTTAAAATGTAAAAATGCAGCACATGATGCAGAAATTCCACAATGGAAAGCGAGAAAAGCAGATGAGGCTGCCTGTCATGTTGATATATTATGATATGTTATAGGTATCCACAACCCACAAAGCTGCATGCAGGTCAGCATAAAGGGTAAACTCACCTGCACACATGCAGACACACTCACATGCACCACTTCAAAAGAGCTGCTGACATACTCATTTGTTGTTTCATCTGCTGATAATATGGAGGGTTTACTTGGAGCCTGGGTGGAAAATCTCCATAGAAAGTCCAAAGCAAATGTTGCAGACGCTTGACCTTGCATGCTATTGCTTTGGAACAGCTTGAGAATATATCAGGACTTCATGCATGTGTGGAAACCAGTGTGGTGGTACCAGTCACTAGCCTGGCTAGTTTATTCAAACATTTACTTTAATAAATCACCCCCATTTTACAGAAACATCAAGGAAAACAAAACAAAGCTTGAAGGCATTTACAAAGAGAAGCAGATGTATCTGCAGTAAGGTGAGGTTTATCTTCCCCACATTCACACAGAGATATCATCCCATGATTACCACACATCACATTCATTCATTAGAAACATCAGTGTCAATGACCAAAAGGTCAGATCATCTTGTCTTCATTTTGGCAACTGACATTGTTTTTTTTCAATAAAAGCAATATAGTAAGTCTATCCCTGCAGCCACGGTGCTGTAGCACAGGTTGCTTCTGTTTTCCAAGGATGCGTGATATATCTTTTCACTGTCCAAACAAAAACATGAAATATTTAAGTGTACTTTTACTCAAACCAAATAATCTCGGTACTTGTTACGATAAAGATAAAGATGCTTTGTTTTTAGTGTAATGTTGCTGGAATATCCTTAAACCTGTTCAATATTTGCATTAAAAGTCATAACATGATTAGAAAAAGTAGACATATACATTAACATAACTCAATTCAAAGCTCATTTGGTTTGCTTGGACTAAGAAGAGGAAAATTAGAGCTCATGAGGACCTCTCTTTACTGTTTATTAACATGTCATAGGCCAGATAGCTGGTTGTTGTCAGGACTGGGAAGGAGCGGACACACATGCTAGACAGGTAAATCCAAAAAAAATATTCTTTTAATTCCCGAGAGACACTGGGGAACGACAATACGTGCTGCAGGATACAAAACAATCTGGCAGGGAAGGAAGGGAGCCAGCAAACTTAAATACACAGGGAAAAGGGAGACACAGGTGAAACATAATTAGGAGGGTTATGCATTGTTATCCTGTATGTTATCAGGAGGCAGGTAGGAGGAGGAGACACACGAGGGAGGGGTAGACAACGCACCTGGAAAACAGGAGACGTTGAAAAGAACACAAACAACCAAAAGAGTCAACATAAGAAAAAAATGGAAGAACCCATGACCAGGGACAGAAACCTGACAGTTGTATTAAGGGGGCAGGAGATAAGTATCCTGTATTTTGTACAATAGTGCTTTAAATAAAGCTTCTGTAATAAAATGATGCATAATATCTCAGAAGGTGTGTGTTGAACGAGAATAAGAGGAATTCAGACCAAAGCATTGCGGTTCTACTTTATACAGACAATAAATTAATGATTTACATGTTAAAAGGATTTAAAAGTATGATATATCTCCTTTAAAACTCTTGAAGTGTTGTCATTCATTGACATTGTTTTTCCTTTTGGCTGGATACAATAACTAACATCCTGTGCAAGAGGCAGAATTTACGTGATATTTCCATTGATTGCTCATTAGTGCTGCGGCTAAGACACCAATGGACACAGAAGACTAGGAGAAAATTCTGAATGATTAATTTAGTATTGCTAATTTTGTCAAAAGACATGTAGAAGAAATTAGAAGCAAAGGGCATATTTTAAGAGAAACCACAGTGGTGGTTTTTAGGTAAACAGCTGTGAGATGTTACCGACCTTAATCTGTTAAGCTTCGAGGTTAGCCATGTCAATATTTTCCCATATCTGCTGAACATTGTCTTCTTTATTTACCTTCCCGCTCCCCTTTGGGAATAACATTCCACTCACATCTTAAGATGGCTCCAGATCGCTTAAGCCACTGACCATATGTCGTAACTCTGGATGGGATTAAGCACATTCTCGACTTTATGGGCTAACTTGTGGGAAAGTGTGCTTAGAGGAGGACCAATGGTGTTGGAGAATATCCACCTCAAATAAGGATTCGATGAATCATTTAATCCAAACCTGCCTGAAGAAATAGGTTATATTAAATGAAACAGTGCCATAATCTAAATGCTCCTCTGTTTTATTCTTGCACTTGATACACAGAAGAATACATGAAGACCTATTTATCACTCAACACCACGTAAACACCTGGCTATGCAGTGTTAGGAGTTAAGTGATAGCGCCATAACCAGTATTTTCCTGCTAATTCCTTTAATCCATTCTCAAGTGAAACTGTGTGTCACTTTTGTTTGCTTTTGTCTCCATCTTTGTTGCTAAGAGCTAATCCCAGTGCTGTTTGTGTCCCTTATTCACATGCCAATCAAACAAAGTGAGAGGTACAGTAAATTTCATTCCATCAGCTCCTACATAACCGAGGTGCTTTTTCTGCAAAGCCACTTACACCAGTTTCTTTGTAACTGGCTTTTTTACTAGTTTATATCATCACATGTAAACATCCCCATTGAGTTTTTATCCCTGGTTGTTAGCATGTAAATGCAACAGTTAGAAAAAAAAGCAGAAATGTGGCACTGTCCTTTAGTTGCACTGTCCTTTGCTGTAATGTGGAATATTACATTTCTCGCTGCAGACCTTTCATTGCCATACTCTGTCTCTGAAAACATCTCACATTTCAGTTTCACATCATTTATTTGCATCTCTGTATATTTATACTCCTCTTGACTGGTCTCGTATGTTAAGGTTTTCTCACTAATTTGATTCTTTTTGCTAAGTTATGCTGACACATCTGACGTGTTTAACACTGTGGATGGCCCGAGGCAATAACATCATCTGTAGAAAGAGTGAAGGGAACTCCTCTTTTAGGTCTTACATCTGGCTAATTAGACCGTTTTCTCATAAATAATTGTTTTGACCTCAAATCCAAACTAAATTGTTTTACATATAACCCCAAATTACACTGGTTTTATATTATGTTATGAAATGGTACAATTCCCTTCAGCTCGTATGGTCATGGTCATGATGATGTGTCACAAAATGTGTGAAATCCCCCTCCCTTCTATTTTTAATCATAAGACAGGGATGAGTAAATTAGGCCATCAGGGAAAATGTGAAGGCTCTCTTTATTTATCCAATAAGAAGACAAATTATGCTGTAAAGCTATTTTATTGCTGCGTAACCTTTTTGTGCAACCTTCAAAGCTTGTTTGGAATCGATGATACATTGTGCATGTTGCAGATGAAGATGAAATGCTTCATAACTAGAGTATTTTAGTCGCAGCTTTACACCTGAACAGGCACCTTATCATCTGTAGATGAGTGATGTGCATGTTAAAGTGTCATTTGTGATGTGCTGCAATGAGCTACTGTAGAGGTATGTGGACCAGTATGGACCAATCTTTATGAAGCATCCAGGGGAATAATGATAGTGATCTAATCTGTGACACAATAAAAACAGAAAGATTTGGGGGTTTTGCAGGATGGGTGGGGTTGCAGGCGAGATACAACTTCCAGCTCACACAATTGAGGATAGTTTAAATATACCAGTAGATTGACTTCTAGAGATTCTATCAGTAAGATGGTCTGAATATAGATAAAGATATGAGAATCTAGTTTTACATAGACTGCACTCTTTCATATGGCACCCTCTAAACTTCACAAGGGAATTCCAGGACTGCAAAGCATGTGTTAAAACTGCTCCACATTCTTAGATACAGTGTGAAAGACTCTGGCACTGTGCTTCTCTTCTCACTACAATGAACTCTGCTGTTGGTGTCAGTAATGCCCTGATTTAGTTTGCAGCATTGTTTGACCTGAGTCAGGTTAGAAAAGGGACACTGATGGGATGGGAGCAGAACTGCTGGGAGAAGGAAGTGAACTTCCTTCAATATGTGATAGCTCACATGTTCACTTTGTATCATGGTATAACTGTATTATTTCACAGAGGTCAGAAAGATCTTACTGTAGTGGTGAGATTCCCTTGAGATTCACAATCTTGTTATTGAGGGGGTCTTCAAAATATAAAACTTAAGATGAGTCAGAGCAGAACACACAAGTCATATGATCACAGAAAAATATACAATTAATTTTCACTCCATACCAACACACACATGCTCAATGTTCAACTCACCTCAATAACAATACATCACAACAACATTGGTACCAAGTACTGTTTTTAATATGTGGGATAATTTAAATGGAAACATTTGCAGTTGAACTGTGGCCTGTGATATTGTCGTCAGGCTGATGGTGAGAGCCATGATAATTAATCATACGTCACACAGTGGCGAGCCCTAAAGGAGCTACGAAGAATAAATTGACATAAATTGTTATAGATCACATTGAGGAGATCATAGTGTTTTGGTAGTATACATCTGCATAGGCCAGAATAGCCAGTAAGAACCATGAGACCATTCTTTTCCTGAACACCGTTGATAGACTGATACCATGTTTTCAGACGATGATCCACTTTGTTAGTAATAACTTGGGTGTGAGTTTTGAAGGACAAATCAGATTCCAGCCAATCACCAAGATTTCTAAATGTCTCTTTTTGCTCCAGCGGAGAAAACATTGTCACTCATGTGGTTCAAGATGGCTCCTCCCTAATTACAATCAGCTATAAAAGACACCTGCTGATCCCTTTCCCCCCGTTCTCTTGATATGCTGGTGCTGTTGGTGGTACTGGCTGCCCTCTGGACTCCTCCTGGCTTGTTGTAGCTCTCAGGGTGGTCCACCCTTGGCTTTGTGGCTACTCTTGTTCTTCCTTTATTACCGGGGATCCTTCGCCCCTGGTGGCAATGTCTGACCTAATGCTCAAATAAAAATGTATTTTTCATGCCTTACTTGTTTATTTCATTCTTAATAATACCATACCACTCTGCCATTTTACCAACAACTTCTTACTAGTTCCACAACTTGTATTTGTTTCCTGTATTGTGCATTTTATTTTAAATGACATGTTTTGCTTCAGCTATGCAAATAAAAATTCCTGCAGACTATAATGAGCTGTTACATTTCACATTTGATCCGACGGCTGAGTTTAAACTTTGGTTATTTTAAGCAGGTTTGTTATTTTAAACACTTTCTCCAGACTGAGCAACACCGTTCATTTGGTAAAGACCTGAGTTTTAGTGCATGGAATTGGATGTGTAATAAATGTTCTTGGAAATCAAGCCTACCCACAAACCCTTTCCAAAATAATGCAAAACTTCTCTTAGAAGTCTTCAGTGTCTAAGTTAGACTGCAAATTCACACGTTTTGACTGGCACTGGGAAAATGCACCTTCAATAAACCTTTCTGAGGCTTAATAGTCTGTGAATTTAAAAATACACTGTATATACCAAGCATCCTACACACACCTCTGACCTCAAAAGCAGCAGAATAAGGATTCCCAGGTATGCATTGTTAAGCGGAGGTGGGAAACAACTCTGTGTTTAAGATGGATTTGTGACTTTTGTGTCTTTGGATTCTTTATGTGTGGAGTACTTGTCTGCCTGCCCTTGGGGACACACTATTACCTTTGAAACACCCACTCAACCTGCACTCTAGTCACAATAAACACAAGTTTGTGCATGTGAACAGGTTAGAAATAACTTTCCAACTTGTGGATCAATAATTTCTTTAAGCACATTTCACTACTTAAGTGTCTGCAAAATGTTTGAGAGCTTAAAAACAGTTTAACAGAACTGACTCTTCTGGCTTAAACAGAAAGAAAACCCTACAAAACAAAACAATGAAATTATTAAAGCCCTAATTGCAATGCAGTAAACATTCTTCATTAGCTGATTGAATGGAACGTTTCAATAACAACATCATGACTGTAATAATCACAATCAATTCCTCAGACTCCCAGCAGTCTCAGGGGGTAATGTTGTGATTAATGCTGCTGGGTAACCTTAATTAGAAATCCATATAAAAACATGTAGGGATGTGTATGTTGAACCGTGGTTGACGTCCACCAGGAAAGCAATTGGTTGTTACCTTGGCAACAGAGCAGGATGGTCCTTTAACAGGCTGGAAATTGGGCTGTAATGCACTTAGAGACAAAGAAAATAGAAAACCCCTTCAGATAAAACAGGAGCATTTACTGCTGTATACCCTTTGCATGTATCTTTCTGGTGGTTTTGTATGCTTGCATGCATGAAAAAGACATTGATCCTTTGAAACAGAGTAGTGTAGGAATGCACTGCAGGGAATTCCTTTGATGGAATAACCTTGAAGAGATAAAGAGTCAAATGAAAAAGGCTGAGGTATATTAGCAATAAAGGCTTAAAGTCATACTACTGTATGATTTCTGCTCTAATTGCACATCATTGGTAGAAAGACACCTGATTGGGTGTTCACATTCAATATTCACATTCACTGGCTGCCACATTATTATATTATTTGACTGAATGATACATGTTTCTCACCAACATAAGTTCATGTCTGGATTTTGTAGGGCAGGGGTGCTCAAGTTCGGTCCTCGAGATCTACCATCTTGCAACTTTTAGATGCAACCCTTTCTAACACACCAGAATCAAATAGTTGAATCTCCTCTGCTGCATGTCATCCAGCCCTACTAACGAGCCATTCATTGGATTAAGCTGATGCATCTATTGTCCAACACAGCTGAATGTGTTAGACAATAGTGCCACTGAGGGTCTTAGGATATGCTGGAAAAGGCATTGGCCCATTATCAGTATAAGATTGTGGTAAAAAATTAAGCAACATTTAACCGTAATAAATCTTGTGACGTTGCAGAAGCTTATCAGTAAAAGCTCCAGCAAATGTTTCTGTAATCAAATCTAAAGGCCATCCAGAGAAATGTTCATGTGGGATTTTATTTAGATGGGTGGTGTGCATAACTGAATAAAACCAAATAACTTCATGGCTAATAAAATATTCATTATAACATAATATTGCCTTTCCTTCACATTAACATAGTCTGCACACTCCTTCCTACATACCAACCAACCGACTCAACTCAACTTTATTTATATTAGTTGCCACAAAGGGCTGAACATGGAAATAAAACTAAATAAAACTAAAGAGTGAATGTATAATTAATTGTATAATGTAGACACATCCTCCTACACAACAACTAACATAAAAATGTCACATGACAAACTCTTGGAACATTTATTCTAATATATTACACACCTAACTGTAAGCCACATATCACAATGCTGTAAAGACATGCCAGGAAGGGAAAGAACCATCAGTTATGGATAAATGACTGTCTGTTTTTACTGTGTATTATCTTCAGGTTTTGGCTTCATCATAAACTTGAATAAAACCACATTAATTATTGTGTTTTACACAAGATTGCATTTACATTTTGTAGTTTTGTTGAAGAAGTTTGCTTGTGTGCAAAGTTTAATGACTATCACTGATTAGAAGTGGGTTTTGGGGCAACCTGTATGCAGTATCATCCATCATCTACTAAAAGCCCAGCCAGCATGGACAAAGTAATAACACCTCAGTGGACCCTGCTTGATAGCCTGGATTAAAAATGGGGGGATCTCGTTGCTCACATTGCTCTGGTGCCTCTGTTTGCTCCTGTTAATGCTGTCCTTTTTCTGCAGCCTGGTTCTCTCATTCAGACACTCTGTCTTCTTGTCTTTATCAGCTTTATGTCTGACAGCCTGTCTGACTCATTCCCGATGTCAGATGTCAGATTGTCTGCCCTACACAACAGGACAAAAAAGAATAAATAATGTTCTTTTAAAGCATGTTCAAAGTTTGTCCCTGGACTTCACCTTTTGTCTTTTTCTGCATCACTATATATATATATATATATATACATATATATATATATATATACACAATATTTTTTCTCCATTTCTTTTCCTTCATTTTGTGGCACGAGTGAACGGTTGCCCATTTAATGCTCCCTCCTGCTGTCACTAATGGTATATTGGAGCTCAACTGGTCACTGCATATAAACATGGCCTTACTATGTCTGCTTAGTGGTTTTGTTCAGTGTGACAACCTCGCCTGTTCCCTGAAACCCAAACATCTTATGTTATGACAGCTAAAAATGGGGGGTATAATTGCCCCAGCGTAGTAACCTGAGTGTTTCTGTGGGGGCGAAAGAACAGCATAAACACACACACACACATCATTAAATAGGTTGCATCCAAAATAGAAGACTACAAATAACACACTGTAACAGAAAGAGCTTTGAGAGCACTTCAACACGAACAGCACTCGCTGCTGAGTACTTTAGACAAAGAGCAAATTTGGGTTTAAAAGCTTTGTTCGTGCTTATTTGTATTACTTTATTTTAAACTGCATGGGTCTGAAAATCTCTTGTACACTTATTACACTTTCAAAACAATAACAGCAATAAAAAAGTGGAAAAAATGTTGATAGTCAATCAAAATGATGCTGGAAAAGACATAAACCCTAATGAAAATACAGTCAGAGAACACCAACATTGGTCTCAGCTTCACAATGTCACTCTATTTCCTATTCAGGTGTTCAGTAGCTCAAGTTTCTAAATACAGTAACATTTAAATAATAAATGTGAACATACTCTGAGTGTGCACCCCGAAGATGTCCCGACATATGCACGGCCAAATCTACCCTCCACATCTGTAGTTGCAGAATTCTGCAGCTTGTGAAAGATGAGAATTGCTATAACAGCAGCTGGCAGTAAATGAGTTAAAAAAAAAACAGAAAACAGTCTGTTCTCTTATGAGCTCACTAGAGATGCTTTAGGAATGACTGACATTAAGGGCCAAAGCTAAATTTGGCATAATACACCGTTAGTCTGCATATTCATTCCCTACATTGAGCATAAATGGCTGTTTGCAGTTTCCAACAAAAACCAGTCTGCCACAGTCCAGTTCTGTCTTGTTGTTGTTGAAGCCATTTCTGAAATGTAACATGTTATATAACCTCATGTGGTTTAAGCGCAAAAAAAACATGTTAAAGAAACCATCGCGATAAGTGTTAACGTGGTTATATTTTCCTGATTCGATTGTGAAGATGTTTGTTAGGGTCAAAAATGTATAAAGCAGCTAATGTTTGAAATAAGTATACCTGTGTATGCAAAGTGAGCAAAAATTAGCTTTGGGGGATACAAAACTAGCTAGGAGTTATGTGGAAACATCCTTTCTGCATTTATACGTCCCCGGAGGTGATGATAAGGTCATGTCACTGGTTTAGATTGCATGGTATGGAGAAAACAATCAGGAAGTGCAGAGTTTCATCATGAATTAGAAGGAAAAGGAGAGGCTTGAAAAAGCCTTTCGTAGCAAGTAAAACACCCCTAAATAACACTATGTGGCGTGAGTTACACCTCACGTAAAATCTCATCTGCTGGATGAGATTTTATGAGAACTGACGCTTTTGCACAAAAGCCTCAAATGCACAAATTGCAATTGTTTGTCAAAACTTTACAAATATCACCTTCATTTAGCAGAAAACTGTAATGGAAACGCAGCTAGTGTAACAGTATAAAACTGAAATGCTGCTTCTGTTTTCCAGTCTTCAGGCCAGTATGCACTGCTGACTGTTTGTCCACACTTAGACCATGGGCTGGCTTCTTCTCCACACTGCCATGTGGAGACTGCCATCTCCACTCCAGGATTGGCTGGTTTCTGCATCTGCCCCACTGTCATCACCACTCTGCGATTGGCTGGAGCTGCAGCATCATACCTGTGATTGGCCTAATCATCTGCCATCCAGCTGGGATCTGCTATTTAACAAGGCTGCTAATGAACATTCAGGGCAGCTGGGTTTCATGGCTTAGTTTGCCTGTCCTGCTGTGGCTTGGATTGTGCTTTGTGTTGGGCTTACTTTGTGACTTCATTTCAATCTCTTTGCTTAGTTTTGTCATGGGCTTAAAAGCCAGCAAATAAATGGTCCAAACTTAAAACGTCATGGTTTAATGTTTACAACCCCATCCCCTTTTTACCTGGCGAGCTAGGGGTTTGTAACACAGCTGAGTCAGTTATTTCCCCCCCCCCAAAAAAAAATACATTGAAAACATTAAACATGGCTGTATAAAGTCCTGATAATACATACATTAATTTTGTAATCGGCCAGGGGCCTGTTCCAGAAAGCGGGATATTGAGCTGTACAGATGAACCGTTTTAGTGCAGGGCATCCGAACCGATCCCCACATCCTCTGCATCATCCACATTGTACA
>JBAMHV010000021.1:19493073-19508356 GCA_037177535.1 Pseudomugil gertrudae
GGCAGAAAGGGCTCAAAAATGTCCGCCATCATCCCTTGATCACTCACACAATTCCAATTGGGACACCACTGAACCCTTGAGCCCCTCGCGGGAGCGCGCCCGTGAGTGCAGGAGTGCTCAAGTGTTCCATTTGGGATTCGGCCTCAGTGTGGTTTCCCTGCTCTGACTGAGGTACCAGCCAGCACGCTCCGCAGATCCTCCTCTCTCTTCTGAACAGACGAGGAAGAACTTTCTAGGTTCATCTCACTGTCTCAGCGACACCTTCTGTGATTTGTGAATAAACTCACTACTGCATGCTCACTGACGTGACACTCATAAAGTTTCTCTGTTGGGAAGTTTAATTTATTTTGAATAGATTTGTTTTACTTTGGAGCCACCTAACAACGGCTACGTTTATATCAGACTTGTCTCCTGTTTATTCTCTGACTTCTCTTCAGCAAGTTACTGTCAGTTCAATCTTGACTTGTGTCTCTTGCTCTGCCATTTCCTCTCTCTCACCCCATAACGTCCTCTTGGTTTTCTCTGCTGAAATACCCATTCTGCAAGTTTGCTGTTGTGCAGCAGAGCTGTAAAGGAAAACACAGCTGTCATGTGATGCTAAAGACTGGAAAAAATAGCTGTTTTCAGCCTTAGGACACTGAGAGCCAATGATAACCTCAGGAATGTGCATAATGAATGTCAGTGTGCCATCAAATTAAGTCTGAGGCAGAGTTTTAAGGCTGTAAAGGCAGCGTAGCTTTAGGAAATAATCTTTGCTTGTTGTTGTGCTGCATGGTGTATTGGATGGCTATTAAGTTTTAGAAGTCATGATCTCTCATCCATCCAATAAGACACAGAGGTTTAATAAATTTAGTTTATTTTATGCAACTTGGTTGATGTTTTACATTTAAACATGCTATATGTTGTTTAGGTAAATATACTGTAAGCTTGTTGCCATTTAAAAATACCTTAAAGTATTATGCAACAAACATGAACAGATTAGCACCAGTGGTACTTTTTTAAAAAATATTTATTTTGATCTTTGTTTTAGCATTTTAACTTTATTTAATTGATATAATATCTTCATGTTTTGTGTAGTAGTTGGTTATAATGTTTGTATATATAGCAATTAGTGTTTATATAGACCTGTCCAGGGTGTACCCCGCCTTTCGCCCGTTGAGCTGGGATTGGCTCCAGCCCCCCCGTGACCCCGCTCTGGGATTAAGCGGAAGAAAATGGATGGATGGATGGATAGACTATTTGGGAATGATGATTGAGTTTTGAAAAGCAAACTCGGCAGTTGAGTGTAAACATTTGTCACTTTTCTCTGTCAGATGTTCTTGGTGTGGTCACAAAACTGCTTGTTTAACCTGCTCAGAATACCTCCCCGTCATAGATCATTATGCTGTAGGTTATTCTAAAGGAAAAGGTTAATGGAGTAAAGATCACAGTGACAGGGAGTGGCTGCAGCAAAGGCAAAACCAGGATATCAGTAAAGAATTTTACCCAGAATGCCACACGGGTATTTTGCTGTACTCTTTCAGTTATCTCAACATGCTAGCTTTTTCTGATGTGCTGTAAGAAATCATAAGAATTCAAAATATGAAATTTGTGTGTGAATGGATGTGAAAGAGATTCTCATTTTATCTCCTAATTTAATCAGCTAAGCGTGTGGGTGAGGTGTTGGGACTAAATCCTTTCATAAAGCTTCATCTAAAGTCTCTGAGGCAGTTATTGAGGTGGAATGTTTTTGTTGCATTTTGTCACATAAATGAATAAATTCATCTTTTGATCTGTGTTATTTTGTATCACAGATTTCATATTTAATCTGGTTTCTTTTTGCTCCAACGCATTCAACATTTCATGGCAACACTTGCCTGGAAAGGATTTAATCTTAATAAGAAACAGCTGATGAAAATAAACTTTCAAACCAGAGGATCAGCCCACATAATCTACTATCCTTCAATGCGACCCTTCACCAACACACCTGAATCAAAATAATGGCTTGTTACCAGGCCTCTGCAGCACTTAAGTAGATGAACGAGTTCAGATATTTTGATTCAGGTGGGTTGGTGAAGACATGCATCAAAAAGTTGCAGGATGGTAGATTATGAGGACTGGATTTGAGCATAACTGGTCTACATCTGCTCGCCCATTGACAGCTGGGATTGGCTCCAGCCCCCCCGCGACCCCGCTCTGGGATCAAGCAGTAGAAAATGGATGGATGGATGGTCTACATCTGAACATTTTCACTTAGCAGTCATTAAAAAGTTGCTTATTGATACAAATGCATAGTCACACAATCACATGGAAGCAACTCATTCTGTCACATGATCAAGACGACTTGCTGAATTTTAGAACGAGGAAGAAAAGAGACACTTTGGTACTTTGAATGCGGTCTGATCGTTGTTGCCAGATGGGCTGGAAATAACAAAAATACCAAGTCAGGGTAGTTGCGTGGACCAAAATACATCTTTGGTATCAGAGGGTAGACTGGAGATGACAGAGAGGCAAAGAAAATTCAAATGACCACTGGTTTCAACCAAAATATCCAGAATAGCATCTCTGAACACACTTTGAAGCAGATGGGTTAGAACAGTGGAAGACCACATCGGGTACCACTCCTGTCAGCTCAGAGTAAAGAACTGGTTAGAATTAAGTAAAACAACATGAAACCATGGATCCATGCTGCATGGGATCAACGTTACAGGCTGTTGATGGTGTAACGCTGATGGAGACCCCTATTACTAACATGGCACGGTTTAACCACCACAGTCTGAGTATTGTTGCTTCCCTTTACGAGTACCCTTTATGAATTTTCGTAGCATGTATTGAACAAGTATAAAATATACATTACACTGTATACCGAGGATAATTTGAATCAGAACATTTCAAACAAAGTTTGGGATGTTTTATTATGTAAAAGATGGAAAGAATTTCAGTTCTATTACTAAAGCTGTTGCTTTTGCACTTGCCCAAACAAACTAACAAACAAACTTGATTTAATTAAATGCAAACGGCTATTTTTTTCCATTATTTAGTGAATCATCATTGCACATAAACTACATCTGTTGTGTGTTGGCTCAAAAAAGAGAAATGTTTCTAACACCTTGTTAACACTTTGGTATCAAGAATTAAAGCTCCAGTTTGTAAGCATTACTCCCATCTAGGAGTGTGCTAATTTAATGCAAACAACCGAGTAGTGCTCTCTGGCGCCTCCCCATTTAGGCATGTTATTACCACTACCAAAGCCACGAGGGTCACAACTGTCAACGTCTTGCACAAGTTAGAGTCCCGTCAGATGATGAGGTACAAAAACAATGCATAACTCTGTTTCATTATTGGTGTATAAGTTACAAGCATACCCCGCGTGTATTTGGAACCAAGCTAATAATGTCACTGTACAATGTATTTACAGGGTAAATAGAGGGAGGACATCAATCCCCAGCATGTGACAAGTCAGGTAAAATAAATGATGAAACATGAGTTAAAACTCTTGGAAAATACGTTTGACAGAAACACACAGTGGTTTGCTGGTGTGACTTCTGTGAAAACTGACAAATTAGCATCTCTGGCATTTTATATACAAGTAGCATGAAATTATCTGACTTGAATGGATGGATAAAGTAGTTGCTGGACTAGCTGCCTGTTTCTAGCATACATCCATACTAAACTTCACTGTTATACTGAATTAGCTTACCTGTCCTGCAGAAATCTGCAACCTCTGCATCAGTTTGAAGTTCCTCCCCCTCATGAATTGTCTACATTGGGTAAATGGTTAATGCTCGTTTCCTCCTGATTATTATTTCTATTTCTTTTCTTGGTTATTTTTAACTCCCTCTTGTGAGGCAAAAAATATGGATTGTCCTACATTTGAAAAAAACAAAAAAAAAAAAACAAAAGTTGATTGATCCACGGGCATCTTGGCTCATTTATCCTCTGTCCCCTTTCGGCTTAATCAAAGATGGAGAAGCAACATGGCAGCCTCCTGGGCCACCTGTATATTTATAAATAACTCATTCGAGCTACTAGAACGCTTTTATTTGGACATGATTGTAATTAGACTTAAGTAAAATACATATTTATCAAAATGATGCTTTTACTAATAATACACATAAGTTACACAATGTATCTTTCATTTTGCTGGGACACTGGCTCAATGCTTAAAAACAGCAGAGAATAACCTGGTACTAGCAAGGAGGAGTTGTAAGTTGTAAATTAGATTTATTGTTCCCCATGACAACAAAGCATCACGCACCACTAAATATATGGGTTGAAGCAAATGTGCAGGTCACTTTGGAGGTTTTATGTCATAGATTGATAAATGTTTAAGCTTTTTTGTCATCAATGTATTTTCATCTGGACTGAAGCGGATTCCATTATATTAACACTATGATCAGAGCAACATTGAGCCAGTATCTGTCTCATAACTACAAAAAAAAAATAGAAAACAAACAAAATTCTTGTATTCAAAATGACTTGGGCTCATTTAAACACACACATCTATCTGCCTCCTCTCCCAGCATTTAGGGAGTCCAGAGAAGATTTACAGCAGCACACGTAAGAAAAAAGGAGCAAAAGTTTTTGTGAAACCATGACTTGGGGTGACGGCAGCAGAAGAGAAAAAAGAAGCATGTATCAGTCATGCCCACGCTCATCTCCCGACTGCTGGGTCTGCAGCAACACTCCCGGCAGTGAGAAATAATTAGCAGAGCAGCAAAGCCTCTGATGTTTTTTCTAATGTCTCCATTACCTTCTTCACTTTAGATTTCTAAAAAGACACAATCAATACTTTCTGATTTGCCTTGATGTGCCCCAGAAAGTTTCACATTATTAATAACTTAGTGTCTCAGTAATCATTTAGGCAACAATAACCACACATTGGATTTTATTAGATGAATGCAGTTTCACAACTAACTAAATGCTGCTTTGTCTTTACAAAATAGGCTTAATTCTTAATGAGACCACCTGTATAAATAAAGGTTAAATAAAACTAAATGTTGTTTATCACATATTTCACTTCATGACAGTTAAGCTACTTTTAAGCCATGTGGACAAACACCTAACCACATCACAGAGGAGCATCATGACCAGTGTGTGTCACTTCTAAACTAGCAATTCCCCATCTCTGGTAAAAACTTCATGCAATCTGTTCAGAGCTTTTAAGCATGCCTGCTGACAACAAGGTAGTAAGGAGTGTGTTGATGCCGTGGGGAATTAATTTTGTTTGGTTTGCTTTCACACTACAACTTTACTTAAGCAGATCACTGTCTCCGGTCAGGCCTTCCTCTCCTGTACGCCGCCTTCCCTCCTCACGTGTTTCACCTTATGGTTTCACCTGAGTCTCGTCAGCTTCCCTTGTGTGGTTGCTTACCTCCTGTCTGTGCTCAGTCATCTTGTTTTCAGTCCTCGTTGTTTCAGTCTGTCTTTTTATTTGGGCCTGCATTAAAAGCATATATGCAGTAATTTGATGTCAGTTGATTCATTGTTCTATTTGATAAAAACTGCCTGATCAATGTCATTACAACTCCTCATTATTGGGCAACAACCAATGAAAAACAAGGCAGACAAGCAGACAGACAGGCAGGCAGGCAGATAGATGAAACATGCAAATGATAACTATATTTAATTAATTAAATAATGAATCAAAAGTAAATCGGTATCAGTCATGGTTGTAGCAATATGCGCTTTATTGTTTAAAGCGGAGGCTAACTGTGTCAGTTGTTTGTTTGTGTTGCGATTGGGTGTAAAATTAGGAAAGTTGGACCATACACTTTACCTGTATCTAAAACATAAGAAAAATGGAGAATGGGAGTACAACTAAACAGAATAGGCTTAAATAAAACACTAACCTTTAGGAGAACTGGCTCTGGTAATTACATTTTTTCATGTCCATTCCTGTTGCACTTAAAACCAACAGGGTGCCGAGCCCACTGGCAGAGTCTATTCTTCTTTTCTTTTAACTACCAACAGAATAATAATACAGCATAATAATGAGTCAGCATGTAGCCATTATTTGTGCAGAATAAATACAGACATGTTCTGATTATGCACACCCAAACATAACCAACACTAACCCGCAGCTCTTGGCAGCACATCCCTGCAACAACTGATTTTTAATGGGAAGCCAGAATTCCTATTTGCACATGCTTGTGGGTTGGCGGCAACTCCTTAAATATCTGTCTCCAATGGTGAATTACGATCATTTCTAAAGATCTAAGGTCTCTCAAAAACCATCAAGTCATCAGAGGTTGAACTGTTGCTCATTTGTTGCTATAGACAGGAATCATGAACGTGACCTCCTTTCATTTAGAGATTAAATCATTCAATATGGGTTATTAGACCTCATTTCTCTGACATCATTAACTTAAAGCAATAAACCAATGAAGCGGGGGAAGGTAAAATGTTTAATTTATTACATTTCCATTGACATTAATAGAAGATAGCTCAGATATTGTTGAAAAGAACGGCCTCATGGTGCTCAGATTGTTCACCTTTCTTGGCCTGAAGGTGTAGCCGTGATCTTCTCACAGACACTCTCAGCTACTAATTACGCTGCACTTTTGTTGCTAAATTAGGGGAATTGATGTTTTCTATATAACTCCAGCAGCTGAAGATCACTCAGGCAGCCGCTGCAGCTCCTGGTGAGGAGGAATATTGCTTCCAACCTCAAAGTTAATAATGCAGGATGGTGCCAGGAGCCAGTTTCAGAGGCATGCCTTGAACTGATGACCTAATGTTCAAAAAGAACACTAGGAGGTCAGAGAGAGGATAAAAATAGCAATGTTCCTGCATTTACATATTGGGAAGTGTAAAAAAATTCTGGAAGATTTTTTGTTGACAACTTCCTGTGTGATTGTAAAAGCTTTACAATAATAATAAAATAATTTTAGGATGAGAGTGAACATGTAATAAATGAATAACTAGTTCTTTGCTCATGTAAAATAATTTTACAGTCATTTTTAGATTTATGCTTAATATAATTTGATTTAATTAGAATTTTATTTGTCTTATTTTATCACTGCTAAATGTTGTTTTGTTGTTGTATGTAAGTAAGTTGTTGCAGGACAGACATTAAAATGTTCATAAATATGCGAGTCTGATCTGAAGCTTACAAAACCAAAGTGACACAGTGTGATTTGGGATCAAGTGTCTCCTGAAATCTCTCAGCACTGACCAAAGATTTCTTTAAGCATCTTTTTGGAAAAACACTGAAGTTTAGGAGCTTTTTATGTGTTGGACACTTGAACGTGTCAGCGCATATCACTGAAAAGCAGCAGTTGATGGATTACTCAGTTCAAACACAATAAGAGAAAACGTTAGAAGTAGTAGAATGCCTTAAACACGTCACAGCATGGAGCAAATCCAGGGTGCACTTAAGGACATTGGTAGAATTTATGTTTCAGGCACACTTTCACACTTTTACTGTAGGTCCATTTAACCTTTAACTGCTGTTGCTCAGAGCGAAGGCTGTTACAAACTCTGCAAAAACAGAGAACTTTGTTTATGTTCCCGAGGTGGCGAGAACAAAATGACACGGTGATCGGGAGTTTTTGCAGCTTCTTCTGGTCACATCAACCAAGTAGAACGTTTTTCTCGCATGACATCCAAGAATAACTGTGTGATTGACTGGAAATAGAGGAGTTTTCCACTGGTGCAAAAGGTTCTGTCAGGTTGAATGGTGAGCTTTAAGGTACAGCTGGTGGAAGCAGAAGTAAGAACATTTAGACTGTTCATCTGTTATTTAAGGACACGGGCACTGCCCTAAACATAACCTCGCTGCGTTGGTGATAATGCTGAAGTAAAGAATGAAATAATGTTCCCATAATGAACTTTTTTGTGTTTATTTCTGTCTAGAGCAGTGGTTCTCAATGTGGAGGTCGAGAACCCCTTAAGGGGTTACTGGACCATTTCAAGGATACATCTTCAAAGCCTACATTAAACAAATGAAACTGGGAAATTTATCAGAGCAGTTAAAAATCACTCTTTATGCAGTGTAAAATGTGCACCTTAATTTAAAACAACAGTGTTAATGTACATGTCATATTTGAAATGTTAGCTCAGCATCATCTCAGTGGGAGAAACTGGTTTTTGGGATGTAAGGGTTGTCAGAGTGCCGAGCAAAATGAAAAAGGTAGTTCTCATGCTTGCTCTGGATGCGATAACCGATGATTAAACATCATTACCCATTACTAATGTTCCAGTGATACAAGCTCCTAAATCATGTACCTGTAGATCTAAGGCTATGATATTCACCATCTCAGTAAAAATGTAATGCATTGTAGGCTTTTCTTTGTGTGGACCACAGTGAGGGAGATAATTTTACAGAGAGCTTTAGTGAAGACATCATGTTTTTAACTAGTTTGGTAACTGAGTTTGCCAGTGTTTTCTGCATCATTTCATGTGGTTTGGCACAGTCAGGTGTTTTTATGTGAGACACTGATGAAGTTCTCACAAACAAATGCAGCAAACACATTCACATGCATAAACACTTTTGATTGACAGCTAAAGATGTCACTGTGCTTCTCTCATCATCACTCACCTTCATCTGACTGAAATTTCAGAGGTAAAGAGCTTTCAATCAAGCTGACTTTCAATCAAGCTATGTGTCATGATTAGTAGTCAAAGAAGGACCAAGGTATAGACAGGGAGATTGTGAAGAAAGGATGGAGGAATGAAACTTACAAACACACTACAGAGCTGGAAATCTAAAACTGTCCACGCTAACATCCATCATAAAGTCAAACGAAGAGCAAGCTGATTAGGAAATCAAAGAGGAACAAATGGCATGAAAACAAGCAGTTAGGATGCAAGCTTCTCACATAAACTAAGGAAACTAGCCAATATAAGCACATAAGAGGAGTAAGGACTAAAACAAAGACATGGGAAGCAAAGCACAGTTATGTACAAAGAAAATGCTGGAGCCAAATTAAACAGTAGAGAACTACAGAAAAAGCAAACATGAAACCTAAAACCCAAAAGACTGAGTTAAAACAGCACAAAACTGCCAGAATCAGGCCATGACACTGAGGTTTGCATTTATTCAGTAGTTCTACTGCTACAGCAGAAATGCACATTTTAGTTCAGTTTAAATTGTGCCTAAGCGTGGCGATGTTGGTGAGGTGTAATAATGAGATATATATAAGTATTATGTTTTAACTGGGATTGCATTAACCCTGTCTTCAATTGACTCTTGCAATAAGAAAGTGTAAAGAGCACTCTCGTATGAGAAGTAGACACAGTGAATGACGGGAAAGCCAAGCTAGAAGTTTTGGCGTGAATGGTGAATTGCATATATATTAGCTGTGGACCACTGGTGCAACATTTAGTAAGACAAGATAGCATGAGAATAAAAACTGAGCAAGAGGTTAATCTGTAAGAAAAACAATAACTTGACATTTACTTTAGGAAATATGAGTTTATATAGTTTGAGTACCAGTAGTTTTATATGCTGAATTTACACTCTTCTTCTGTCCTGGGTATTATTAGCTTGGCCAATTCAAGGATCTAATCCAGAAAGCTCTGACAGCTGTTTATCTCAGGTAAAGATACGTGCTGTTCCCATAACAAAACCCACAGAAAAGTGTTTAAAAATGAATACAGCGCTTTTAGAAACACTGGCTTGTTGTCAAACTTTGAACAGAATGCTTATGTGAAATATACATAATACAAATGTCTGCGTAGGAACAAACTCAGAAGTGTGATTAGCTCAACACACATACACCCCACTCAGTGCACAGCCTTTAAGAACCGCCAGTCTGATAGTAGCCAAGTAGAAAGATAAAACAAATCAATTCAGGGGAAGCTTGCACCACATTAAAAGCATGTCATCCTTGAGCTAATTGCATCTGTATGTGCATCGAGGGCTGGCTCTGAAGAACCCACATCAAGAAGGGTCATTACGCTGGGGCCGCTTACTGTCAGTGCTGTGATTCATATGGGCTAATATATTGAAAATAGTTGCACTTTAAAGCAAGCATCATTATCTTAAGCTGAATAGGAACTCACCATGTGTACTGTGAACAAGCAGGGTGGGAGGAATAGTTTCAAAGGAACAATAGCATGTATGTAGGAGAGAAAGAGATACAACTGTGATGCAACACAGTTTTCAGTCTAAGCCTGGAGGTTTTGTTATAGAAGACTTGCCTCCTGCTGGTGATCCATTCCGTGTTGTCTAAAATGGACCAGTAAATGGATCATATGTTAAAGCTTGCTTGTTGGCATTTTATGGAAACAGATGCTAGAAACGGTTTTATTTCATTACCCTTTAGATATTCACCATGTGTATTTGGATCCGTCTCCATTCAGAGGAACACACATGAATTGGCTTTCCAGCCCCTTCGGTATTGACTAATCCTAGCGAATGCGGGAGAAGACCCTCCATCATTGCTGAGGTGGCATTTCTGTGCAACTGTATATAACTGAGAAGAGAAAAGACTTTTCTTGATCGTGCCAAGGGAATCTGGAAGGACATGCACATTTCTTGGCTCCATGGTGAAAGGTGAATGCAAAGATCACAGACATTTACTTCATGAGGAAGATTGCTGCTGTGTGTGTGACATGGAGGTGGGCAGTGATTGACAGTTTGTCCACTGATGGTGGTATGTAAAGAGCAAAACAGTGATATCATGCTGCTGTTACGACAGATGAAGTCATACATTTTATTCACAGCAACAAAAACACAGTCAATTTTGGAGACTAAATTCTATGTGTTTATGCTGCAGTCTAGCAGAACAGCACAATAGGTAGCGTATGTAATGCTAGTTAATGCTAACAGACCAAGCAAGATGAAGCTGCCATGTTGCTTAGCGCTAATGTTTTTGTGAAATGTAACATTATTTGTGTTTCTCAGGGCAAGGCTGTGAGCAGAAAATAAAATTGATGCACTTACGTCTAACTAATATTGAACAACTTTGAGATATCCAGATAGTATGCCCATGTGATTGTAAATCCAGGTATTCATTCTGCAATCCATGTTGGCAAATATGAGGTAGCTAGGACTGGAACTGCAACATGGTGCAACCCACAAGTGGCTGCTGGGTTAGTCTAGAAGAGAGAGTGACCACTGCATTTAAGATAGTAATAACATTTTCTTTAGTTTTCATCTGTAGGTTGTTGCTGTCGTTTCAGTCTCCATATAACGGTTGGAAAACAGGATATTTAGGTGCACCCACTAAAACCTCCAAACCAAAGCTCCTTCTTTAAAATGAGCGTATGTACCAGAAACAGTGTTGAACAAAGGAGAAGCTGAACTTTATCCCTGGTTATCCTAGTTTTACTGAATTTGCCTCTGGGGATCAATCAAATATCCATCCATCCCTATAACACAGATTCCTCATTTCACTGACAACTAAAATGTTACCTGGAGCTATCAGACTTGCAGACCGATATAATAAAAGCCTAATGTTTGGTATGATTCAAGAACACAAAAAACTCCATTGAAGGTGGATGACTAATGAAGCAACAATGTCGGGAGAAGCCAAATTAAACATGTCCTCTGAGTTTGTTATCATAGCATTAGCCAGTTAGCCAGTAACCTGCATAAAATTAGATTTAAAATCACAGGAAAATAACATTTTCTCTGTTTTCAGTAGGAGCATGTACACATGCTAACCTAATCGACTGGTATTTAGATCAGCTCCATTTTAGCATATAACACAATATCATACGGTACAGATAAACCACTAACTAGCTAGTTGCAAGTCTGAAGTCTCATGCATGTAGTAGCAGAAGTAGCATAATGTTCCAGGGGTAGGTTGCTTTTGCTGACTTTGAACAATATAATCACACATTTTTTTTACTTATGTTAACTTTTTATAATTCCTGAGAGGTCATTTGCTGAAACATATAAAACATTTGGTCTTTTCCTAATGGAAAAAATGTTAATAGAAGAAAACTTGTCTTCTTGTAAATGAGCTTTACTCTGACTTGATAAAAAAAGTATCTTTGTGCTTAATAAGCTCTTATTATGTCCTCTTCTATCAATTTCAATAAGATATTATTAATGGAAAATTCTCTCCCATCTACCAAACTGTTCCTGCAGGGCCTCCTTTTCACAGCCACAGAGTACAAAATTGACGGTTTTGCTTTTTTTTTCTTCAGTAAATAAGACTAGGACTAATAGGACTAATCAGCAGTATTTCTGTACCAAAAGTCAAAGTAAATCTTTCTATTATAAAATCTCATCTCCATATTTTGTGCTTTTAAAGGGGAACCGAGAAGATTGCATATGCAGCAAGGTGATTCTGCCTTTCCAGTATTAAATTATCACTGTGCCTTTATGGTTTGCACCTAGCCCATAATGTAAGCTGCTGTGCTATGTGTACTTATCTTGTTGTTTTGTTTTTTGGGCTGACATATCTGCCTGCAGCCACATGTAAACCAGTTCTTTCACATTTGCCCGTCCATCTGTTCACTCAGCTAATTGCACGTAGCACTCCCTCTGTCTGCCAAAGTATGGGCTGGAGTCTGCATCTTTCTCTGGCCCAAATATAAAACTAAGACAGTTCTTTCTGAGTATCTCAATTAACATTATGAATACATTTCAATGAATGCAGATTTCTTTATTGACAAAACATTCAATGCAATACGCATGTTTAAACACAAAAACTAGTCATTACAAGTCACATTCAGTAACTTATTTGGCATGCATTCAGACAGGTAGGCAGCCAAGCAGAAGACAGTTTGGCAGATTCAGTATGTCTGCAGGCACACACGTAGTCAGGTAGGTAGAAACTGGAGCAGGGAGGCAGGTACGCAATCATTACTCTCACAGCACCAGTGATCAGCAGTAATTATCTTTTCTGACCAGGGAAGATGGTCTTTTAATGCATCCCTCGTCACTGACAGCTCATTAATCACCAGCAGCTGAGCGGATGCAACCCCAGTGGAAGTAAATCTGTTTGAGAAAACCTAGATACATAACGGAGGAGGAAGAAAACGAAATCACGTATGTTACCTGATGTGGTGTCTTGTTTACATGTTGAACTCTATCTGATCACATATAGATCATCGATGGACTGAATGAGTCGTTTCCAACAGCTTTCAGCTTAAGTATATTTAGAGGTTGGGGGAGTATGATAATTACAGCTGAGATTATCTGAGAAATTACACATATATGGAGACAAATGTTCTCCTGTCCTGAGGCTCACAGAGCTTTTGTTTCAACCAAAGCAAGCAGGCAGGATGTGGTGTATGGCATTACAGATGAGACACTAAAACTAAAAGTCATATGTTTTTTAGTAAAACCAGTAAACGAACTGGTCTCCAGGTTAGCTGTTTATTCCTCGCTTGCTGCTGAAACTGGCAAGAACTTCTCTGACAGAAGCAGTAAGCGAAGACCAGATGCAGTTGATTCATTTTCAGGCTTACCATCTCACATGGTGTCGAGCAACAATAAAACAATGCTGCCTCTGCTGATTAGCTTGCCATAGACAGGTGGGCCTGCTTACAAAATGTTGGAAAAAAAGAGTTGGATCATTTCCAGACATTGTAATCATCTGCTGGTGAGCTGCACACTTCCAGGAATAAAACATTTACCTGATGAAGCTGATTTCTTTCCTGCAGGCTTATACTTTTCTCTCTTTCCTTAGTATCACTCACAATGTCTGATTTTCATCTTCTGTTTTTCCTCCATAGAGTGATATGTATTTAATGCAATGCATTGTGTCATAATGAATTATCTCAGACATGAGCAAATTAACTATTTTGCCTTCTTTGAGCATTCCTGTCCATTTTTCTTAATGTTTCTATTTACTTGTTGATAAATTCAATTGTGTTGTACTTATGAAAAATAATAAATGCTTATGTTTTTTATTAATGCAGCATAATTTAATTGTCCAAACTGTTATTTAAGGGGTTAAAATGAGAGATGTCTCATGTTATAAGCAAATATTCCATTAAAATGTGATATTGGAAAATATCTGTATTGGTTTGCACATTATTTTTACACAACACATATGTCATATGTATCAAACTCTATAGCCACATCTCCTCCAACTCAAAATGATCAAATAGAAGATGTCATGTATAGTTTTCCATATATGTTGGTTTGTTTGACACAATATGCAATAAATCCAGTGGCTGTGACATCATTACACCATAGCAGCCTTAGCAAAACGAGCTTATAGACCCGTCCCAATGTTTTATTTTAATTTCAAAGTGTCTACACTATAGGATAAATCTTTTTACCTGAAATGACTTTGTTTTGTTTTCTTATTTTTCTTGGGAGGATCTAAATGCACTGTATCAGCACTCGTTGATATTGGTGTCAGTAATTAAGAGATGGACACAGTCGGTATATCGTTTATTTGTTAAAGCCAGTATCTTGAAATCCGGTGAAATCCTAAAAAAGTTGAGCATTTTGTTTTTAACAGGATTGAAGTTGTCAATGTATGATGATGTCATAGCAGTTTTTTTTGGGTGGACGCTATTAAGGTCAACCAAGGACACTGAAATTGAGGAAGGGACAAGGGTTAGGAAGGAGATACTGCAAACAGCCAAATTTGAAAACCAATGATTAAAGAGTTGTGGCCATTCAAGATTGGCTCGCTGCAGTTTTATTAATGCTTAGTCACATGCTGACATAAGGCCGTAACAAAATAGCTGTGCCATGCTTTGGTTGGAAATACTACAAACAGCACAACAGTTAGCCTTTGAAAGCAAAAAGTGTGAGATCTTTTAGTTACATCAGATTTGAGAGATGTAGTGAGAAATTTTACTTAGGTCCTCCTTTGTCTTTAGAATGATAGGTGCCTTAATTGAGATCTAGCTAATAACTTTGAACTACCTTTGACAGATCAATATGTTTGCAATTTGGACAGAAATTAAACTCAAGATTTAATTGAGTTTAATGGCACTCTATGCAAATACTTAACCTGAGCGCTCACATGAGCACACAGCAGTGTACAGTACTTAGCTTAGAGGGTTTATGCTAGGTAACATTAGCATACAGTAGCAAGCTTATAATGGCAAACACACACACATTTTAACATAGAAAACAACTGAGGCAACAAAATTAAGACTAAGACTATTCACATAACAGTACATGCAACGCAATACCGTGCCAAACAATGAACCCGCACCCACAACTCAAAACCCAAGGAAATACAAACAGAACTAAACAAGACCCAGGTGAACAAAATCAAAATTAAACACAGTTAAAACTAATTAACAAAACATGAAGCTTAACTGAAAACAGAAACACAGGAAACCCAAACAAACACCACCCATCCATCCATCCATTTTCTACCGCTTAATCCCAGAGCGGGGTTGCGGGGGGGCTGGAGCCAATCTCAGCTGTCAA
>JBAMHV010000021.1:19508456-19536928 GCA_037177535.1 Pseudomugil gertrudae
AACTCCTTAGTACCTCCCCAGTAACTATGCAAGTAACTACGCAAATTTTGTGGCCCCTATTGTAAAGTGTTACCAGTTGTTTAAACGCGAAGCCACAGATAGGAAAGTGGAATCTACTAACCAACCGGCAAGCTCTGCCATCACACAGATCCGGCGCTTCACTGTTTCTTAAGTTGTGCGTAATGTTTGCAGCTGATGAAACATCTAGTTAGCCACTCTGGCTATAGATTTTTCTTTAAAAAGAAAATCTAAAATTAGTATGTTTGAAAGTGAAATGTCTGTAGACACCCAAATATATGCCTCGAGGCAAACAATCACTGTCCATCCCCACAGCGCCCACTCACTTCCTCCATAACAATTACCCTTTCAACAAGCACTTAGTCAGGCAAGAAAGGATATTTTAAAGACTATCTTACAGTAAATTAGAAAACAGCATGATTTCTCACTAACCATTCTTAAAGACATGAAAGTTTAAATGCTAAATCCCTGACTTTTAGTGCAACCCCACCCACTGCTAAATTATTTACAGCGTGTTGTCCATCACTGGATGAGGACCAGCAGGGAAATCATGAAGTCCAGTCATATTTCCTCAAATGCTCCATAAAAGTCTAAAGGTCTATGACTAATAAATTTACATCAGATAACAAGTTTACATGTGTACGTATGCAACACGAGGAACGGCCTTTGTGCATCTGGAGGAAGGGGGCTGTGAATATTAAATACTTTTGTTATGGAGCAATAAGTTTGCTACTACATCACGGAATGCAAAACCAACTTGACCCTACTGGGAGGATGTTTTGAGGCATTTTTGACTCACAAAATCCTGTTTTTAAAAGAAATTATACAGTATAGGTGGTTTTTATATTTTTCATAGCTGAAAAAACAAATTCCATAAACTCTAAAATGCGAACCTGCCAATTAATGGCAGAAAAGTGTAAAAATATAAGAAACAAAATAGTTTTTCTGCCATTGCAAACTCGTATTTAATAATTTGAAGGACTCATTTATCACCTCAGTGCAGTATGAAGTCAGAAGTGCGTTCCAGTTTTGTGCCGACCCTCTGCATCTGTGTCAGAGCCCAGAGACACAGGGTTTGGCAGCCTCTTGCTGTATAATGACGGTAATTCATTTCTATTAAACAGCCCCACTATTATTGTTAAATTGCTAAAGTGGCATCTAGAAGCTTAACATGCGCTACCAGACAGCAGACTAAGGAAGACAAATTAAAATCCTGTCACCTCAACGGCCATTCCTGGAGCTGTCACTGCCTTCACGCTGTCGTGGGAATACAAAAGACTTACTGGCTTCATGCATTATACCCAAGTAAAATTATAATTTGAAGATATGCAGCATGGAGCTTTATGTTAAAGTTGGATTCACAATGATCAAACACGCTTGGTCGAAAAAGCAAAGAAAACACAGAGATTTATTCAAAGTGACAAAGTAATTGTATTAAAATAGTCAGCATGTAACCAGTGCAGATGGCAAATACACACCCAGGAGATGATAAAACATGGCTTCTCAGTCTAAATGACAAAATAACAAATGCTTGCCAAGATTAGAAACTCATCAAAAACCTGCTTTAGAAGCTTGTCAACACATAAGCTTAACTTTTATGTTTTTAATAATTGTGTTGTTTGTCTCTATTAACAAATTAATTTTTTTTTAATTTACTTTTTGCTGTTGACGGTTTCAGACTATTGTTTTATTTGTTTTTATTATACTGCTTTTATTGTTGTTAAGCACTTTGAGCTGCAGATGTCCTTGAAAGAGCTAAATAAATACAGACTTAACTTTACCTTTACTTACCTTTTTGATAAAAAAAAATTATGACGGGCTTCTATTCTCCGTTAATTAACACAGTGTTATTGATCTTGCTAATAATTCACCTCTGGTTTTTATGTGGTCTGAGCAAGACATTGTTTGACAGACATGCTTTGTACTTCTTAAAGAGCAAAACCCTGAAATATTTACTGTAAGATTATCTTAAAGGAAATCTCCAAATAAATCAAAGCTTTTACATTGTCTAGACAATTAGAATTAAAATGTTAGATTTTAAAATAAATAAATATCACACACAATAACGTGCAGAAATGATAAATGTTCAACCAAGCTGGGAAAATGTTGCTATTTTATATTTCTGGAAACCAATATGCACAGCTTTTATGTAAGAGTGCTATAAATATGTGTTCAATATACATAATTTCCCAACAACTTGGCTAGTATTTAATGCCACACGATGATGTTTTGTTTCATTTTACCAGGTACGTTATGGCCTACATTAAGCATTTGTTATTTTTACAAACAATTCCTTTTTTTAACTTCTTGTGGCTTATTCAACCTACTAGTATTAAAGAAAATGTTTGTAAAGGAAGGAATTGATCTTAGCTGTTTGGACACATGTCTGTCAATGATGTTGATTAATGGATCCCAGATTAGGGCAAACAAACAACATTGATGAAGCAAAACAGATCAACCAAATCAAAATGCTTTGCCCTAAAATCACAAATGCAAGAAATGTAGTATTCTCCATTCAGAACTCGGCTCCCACAATTGGTAAATTTAGCAACGTTTTCCCCTCTCCTTCATGGATACTCGATCCACTGATCATTCAAGCTACTCCTCAGACTTTGTACTGAGTACAGAGTGCAGCCACATGTTTTCTACGTTGACATCCTGCCCTGTCCTGCACCATAACCCAAATAATGTGCTATCTTAAAAACTTGGGGCCAATCTGAAAATCATGTGCTGCTCTTGCCTGTATTGGTTCCATTGTTGAACCTTCACACCTTTAGCTTTGGTCCCATGGGGCAATGTAGAAATTCCATTGTAAGTCATTTCTTTTGACTTTGTGGACATCATGGTAAAATTCAATGTATTTCTCCTGGTCATGCTTTTTACCATAGATAACTCACAAATGTACCCACTGCTGCCACACTGACTTCTGTTTTTTTTACAGTAGCCCATAAATGAACCTACCGGTACATGTTTACTTCCATAACCGCTGTTCTGTGCGTGATGTCATCAGTATGTTTGGTCACTTGCAGCTACTTCTCAGATGAATTAGTGATAGACAGATAGATGGATAGATGGATAGATGGATAGACACACACACACACACACACACACACACACACACACACACACACACACACACACACACACATACACACACACAAAAGCTCCATTCATATTTTGGTTGTGCATCAACATTGAAATAGCCTTCTCGTCTCCTGCTTTGTGTCTTTGGCTGTTGCTTAATGTTTTTGGATAATAACTTTGTTATTGAAGGATTCCAAAAGCTATTTTTGCCACTTTAGATATGAATAAGTCCCTTTAAAAGATTGTCTTACCCACTACTCTCATTTTATACATTGTTTTTATAATATCAGCCTGACACTACAAATGTCTTCTGCACCCATCACTTCCCTCCCTCACTATCACAGCAGCAACTGATGTGGTGAAAGGGAAAGACGAGTGATGGCGAAGGAAGATTTAAGGGAAGAAAAGACAAGAGATGTAAGCTTTTTGGAATGAGGTGGAATGGAAGAAGAGATGGTGTGAGAGGTAAAAGGAAGAATGAGAGATTAGAGCAGTGCCACTAGGGAAGACTGTCAGAGGGAAATAAAGAGGGAAAGAAGACGGAGTGTATGAAGGGGCTGAAGAGGAATGAATGGGATCAAACAAAGAGACAATCTGGGGAAAGGGAGGAATGAACAAAAGAAAAAAAGAAAGAAAAAAAATGTCTGAAATTTACACGTAATTTTTATGTGCTTGTCTTAAATAATCCTTAGAAAAGCCGAAACATGATTAATCTGCTGTGTGACTCATAAAGCAGATCCTCACTGATGTGGTACACGATGATGGAAAGTACAACTCCAAACCAGCACTATGGTGCCGACAGCAAAGTGTTCTGGGAGGGCTGCAATCACTCATGTTGTGCAAGTAAAAAAGAACTGCAGAAGCATAAAATTTCTACTAAATATGACAGTTTGTGTGTTTTGTCAATAAAATTATGCAGAGAAAGAAGAAAAGTAAATGTCTGAAAATATCCGAGGAAGAAAATCCCACTTCCTCGTGTGTAAGGAGTTCCAGCCACATCTCTGCTCTAAGCTCGTCATTTTAGTCACTTCATGCTCCTAATGACCATCAAAAAAGGGTTTTTTTCATTTATTACATGCTGATATTTAAACATGGTACCATCATCGGTTGCTGTTTATCGATGTAAGGACCGGTAAGGTCAAAGGATTGGCCTGGAGGAACATGGGCCACCCCGGGAGTCGACTGGTATCCCAAGGGTCCTTCACAAGTAAAACCAAACAAATTCTAATAAATATTCAATGTAAACTACCCGTTACCTGTATAAACCTAATGTGTCCAAGTGCAAATAAATGCAGCATGTACTGTTCTTACAATGTTCAGCAATGTTTTTGATCATAATGCAACAGCATTACGTTACCAGCTGCTCATGCAGGGAATGAAATATATTTACTCAGACTTTGCATTTTACGAAGAGTATGTAAACATCATGGTGAAGAAATACAAATAAAACTTTTTATTTGGATCAAAGCAATGTTTTCTGGTTATTCATGAAACATGTTAGTGCTGCAGGGGTGTAGGTAGATAAGACTTGTTTTGAAGGGGCTCACTTGTTCTGAAGGGGCTGCATAAACATCCCTCCTGTTTGTTTTTGCAGCATAAATACACTAAGTTAACCTACCTGTTCTGCAAAGATAATGTCTCTCTTGCGTTTGTTGTTTCTTGTGTAGTCCACTGACATGCTTATTTTAATACGGTTGTAGCTTCAAACATCAGCATGTCTGAGTGATGATGCATGTCACATGACACGCTTGAATTATTAGAACATGACAGGGTTAGTTCTGCAGAACAAATGCACATTGATGCTAGTTTTAAAATGGCTCATTCATGGCTGAATGGGTCTTAAATATGTTATTTATGTTAATGCAACAGTGTGTTAAAATAGACTGTCAATGTTTTTCCCCTTCAGCGCCTCCAGTGAAAGGATTGGGGTTAATGCAGTATGATGAACATTCCAGTCATGAGGTGGTATCTCTCAAATAACCTGAATTAATTCCTTTTTTATATATATATTATTCTTAGTTGCTGTGATCTAGAATACCTTTATGCATGAACTTTTGGTAGGTCCTGATATATTTTAGTACCTCTAGCTCCAGCTGATACACGACTTTAAGTAAAACAAATCTGGTTGTATGCTCTTGACTTTGTTCCTGTTTTTAATATTTGTCCATGTTTGTTCCTGAAACTAACTTCTTAACTGCTGGTTGACTGTTGTTGGCTTGTAAATGTTATTTTTAACACTACAGAAGTACAAGATTTTATTTAAAACAACATATTGGCTGTCTGCTTTTATAATATTAAAACACCATAATAACCAATTGATTATATAAAAAAGCTCAACCTTCTTTGTTTGTCCATAGGTGTTATTTTTAAATTATTAAAATATCATCCACTGACCTCACATTAATTCATTTTTATGTACACTGCCGCCCTTACAAGGCAACAGTCTCACCTTTAAATGAATAATTTCAGAAAATTACATAAATAATTTGAATGAAATGGTAATAACTCTTAAATTATTGACGACATTATTTGCAGTTTGGCTTTGTTCCTTCTGTTTCTTATCTGACCACAAAAAAATATGCCTGTGACTAAATTAAAGCGTCAGTTCATTGTTGAGCTGTTCATGCGTCACAAGCTGAAGGTCTTATTCAATAAATAATCTCCTGAACTCTGAACACATGTACCTTTTTGCTGGATTTAATAATTACTTTCTGATTCATTCATTACTGTGATAACATTTAGAGGCAGATTGATTGCTTTAAAATGAAATCTCAAACATTTTCCTTGGAAATGTTTTTGGTTCTTTAATTAAAAGTAATTAATAGGAAATAAAAACAAAAACTGAATCTATTTGTAGTTCATCTTGCAAGTCTTGCTGCAGCTTGTTTTGCCTCTAGCGCTGTCCCTTTTTATGTCCAGATTCTTTGCCAAGTCTTTATTTTCCTATCCTTTATTTTCCTATCAGGGCACGCTTCTCAATGGTTACACACTTGGTATGTGCAGGGAAAGTGAGGCACGAGCTGTAGGAGAGTTAGAGCACCACGACGTTGACGTCAGGAAAACAATGAAAAGGCTGTGATTCAGTGATTCTTGTTAATTGTGATGGACAAATTCCTCTGGAGCCAAAGTGAAGGTATTTGAGTCTAAGCCTCTTAAATTCCTCTGTGTGCAACAGCAGAAGCAGTGTGGTGTTGATGGAAAAAAGTTTTATGTCCCAATAAAAGCTGCTTTGCAGCAGACTAACAGGGTGTGTATAAATATCCATAAAAACACAAAACAGAGTGAGGACACAGAGGCATAGGCTTGCTTTTGGAAATATGTGCATGTTTGAAATAAAGATGCTTTCACTAAGTGCAGTTTGTAGATTACCAGGAATGAACTTGCACTTTTAAATATTATACTTCACAAAGATAAAAAAGGAAATATGTTGGTGAAACGAGAAGCACTCAGAGAGCACAGACCTTTTCACTCATATTCCTTTCTCTTTGCCGTTTAATGTGGGCTTTATTATTATTATTTGTAAGAAGCTCTACAAGCAAAATTATCTCTGTATAATGAAGAATACTTTAAAAAACTCCTGGATCAATCTGGATCCCCTCTAAAAACAAATCACTTCTTTTGAGTTCCACCCATGAAGTTTGCTTAAGATTTCATCAATATCTGTCCATAACTTTTTAGTTATGTTGTTACCAGACTGATGATTCACGGAAAGTAGGACCACCACCTTAGTGAAGATCATTTTCCTGAATAAAATGTGTTGCTAAAGGTTGGCCTTTAGCATGTGATTGAATGATGTGTTGCTAAAATGAAAGCAGTATCTGCTCAGCCATCATGTTGAGCCTTTACCAATTTTGATCTAACAAAACAAAAATTTTGACAAACAAAATACTGGCTTTGTTTTCTGTTTCCCCTTGTTCGTTTTGAAAACCTCCAGGTTGGAGCATCACACTTTTGAGGAGCTGCACAGTAACAGGATGGAAATTTTCCACCCAGTCGGTCCTGGTGGACAACTGGAACAGGGCGAAACTGCTCTGTGCACACAACCGCCCTTGTGGTGAAGATGCCCACAGCACAGCTGTTGTTCCCCAGAAATTGAGAATGAAAAAGCAGCATTGATTCTTGTGTGAACATATATAGCTGTTTTTCAGGATACGAACCACATACTGTGTGTTTGAGTATTTGAGCAGCATGTTTTCTGGTTTTCTGAACTATAACTAGACATTTGCTTACCGTAACCTCTGACCAAAACACTGGCTCCACCTCCCTGGATTTACTGACACTCTGCTGTAGAATTAGTGTGGTTACATTCAGCAGACAGATTACAGGGCTGTTGCACTGACACAAACCATATTAAGTAACCCTTTTTAAACTCATTGCCAGGGCCTTCATTCATTTTGCCAGTTTACCTTTGTTATCCAATTCAGAGTCACAGAGACCAGCAAGAGGTGGAGAACAACTGGGACAGTTGATTACAGGGTAAACATAAAGACAAACAAAGCAAAAACCATTCACATTGATACTTCAGTCAATTTAGTACCAATTGCAAGGCATCAGAGGAACAAAAAACCCATAGTTTTTGTATCTGTGTTTCAGTGTGTGAAAAGATTTTGTTCGAATGTGTGAATATCTATTAGCAGAAATCCAACCTGCAAGTGACAATTAAATGTGCAAGTAAAAACAAGCCTGAGATAACACAAAGCAAGTCTCTAACACACTGGACAATGAAGTAAAAAAGTCTTTATTGACTAAATAATGGACATATTACATCTTTTTTAAACAATAAGTCATTAAATCAATATAATCTAAATGTTTTTTTCCTCATATCCATAGGTGCAACCTATCAACTGTGGCAGAGTCAGAAAAGGTCTCTGGGAGTTTTCAGGGTGTCTTTCATTAAAGGTGCATCGTGTGAAAAAAACCAAAGGTCAGTGACAGAAATACTCTATTAATATTTACATATGCAGTAATGTCTTCTATCAGTGCCCAGTGCTAGTGTTCAGTAACCAGTGATCAATCAAATAAGACTGACTCAAGAATAGCTTTTAAAGTTGATTTTCTTTCAATTGGGGAGTAGCACAGGACCCATGTAGGCCCCATTTCACAGCCAGCATGTCCATGTGGAGCTCAAAAGGGTTTAATATGGGCCATGTGTAGACATGAGCTTAAACTGGCTAAATTTTGAAGGTCCCATGCGGTTTCGCCTTGTGAGCCCATGTGGGAGGCTGTATAAATCCCACAAGGGATGTAGGTGGACTAGTTGGTATGGGGAACCCTGTGGGCTGGCTAAATGGGCCGCAAATTGGGCCCTAACTGAAACCCAGTCAGAACCATCTTGAACCCTACAATGGCAAACACAGGAGACATGGGGCTGAGGTTGCTGAGGTGGTTAAAGAGCTCCTTGGTGGCAGGGCCCTGTGGGTGCGAGATCTGCCCGGGGGTTTCTTAGGGCTCAGGATGCTGTGGGGCTGTCCTGGCTGACATGCCTCTGCAGCATCACATAGACATCTGGGACAGTGCCCCTGGACTGGTAGTCTGGGGTGGTGATCCTTAGCTTCAAAAGGAAGGATCGGAGAGTGTGATCCAACTACAGGGGATCACACTCCTCAGCCTGGAGAGAATAGTTTAACACATAGTCAAACCCCAGATTGAGGAGGAGCAGTGTGGTTTTTGTCCTGGTCGTGGAACAGTGGACCAGCTCTATACCCTCTTCAGGGTCCTGGAGGGAGCATGGGAGTTTAGCCAAACAGTCTACATGTGTTTTGTGGACTTGGAGAAAGCATTCGATCATGTCCCCCGTGGACTCCTGTGGGGGGTGCTCTGACAGTATGGAGTATCGGACCCCCCTTGTATGACCGGTGTCAGAGCTTGGTCCGCATTGCTGGCAGTAAGTTGAATTTGTTTCCAGTGAGGGTTGAAATCAACCTCACTGGTTATAAATCGATTCTGTTTATAACTTTTATGGATAGAATTTCCAAGGTATTGCTGTGATCTGGTTTGGTGACCTCATGCTTTTTGCAGATGACGTGGTTCTGCTAGGTTCACCTGGTCTTGATCTCCAGCTCTCACTGGAGCAATTTGCAGCCGAGTTTGAAGCGGCTGGGATGATAATCCACACCTCTAAATCTGAGAGCATGGTCATCAGCTGATAAAGGGTGGACTGTCTACTAAGGGTGGGCGATAAGGTCCTACCCCAAGTGGAGGAGCTCAAATACCCCGGGTCTTGTTAATGAGTGTAGGAAGGATGGAGCGTGAAATCTTGAATCAACAGTCGGATTGGTGCGGTAATGTGGACACCGCGCCGGTCTGTCATGGTGAAGAAGGAGCTGAGCCAGAAGGTAAAGCTCTCAATTTACCAGTTGCTCTATGTTTCTACCCTTACCTATGGTAACTAACTGTGGGTAGTGCCCGAAAGAATGAGACTACGAATACTGGCAGCCTAAATGAGTTTCCTTCACAAGGTGGCCAGTGTCTCCCGTAAAGATAGAGTGAGAAGCTCTGCCTTCTGAGAAGGGCTCATAGTAAAACCGCTGCTCCTCCACATCGAGAGGAGCCAGGTGAGGTGGCTCGGGCATCTGGTTAGGATGCCTCCTGGACGCCTCCCTGGTGAGGTGTTGCATGTCCCTGCGGGTGGAGACCCGGGACACGCTGGAAAGATTATGTCTCTTTAGCTGGCTTCTCATTAAGGCTTCACCCTTCCAAAATATTTGCATAACAGAATTGCCTGTTCACTTTAAAGTCTGCAGTGTTTTGTCCTATGAGCCATGTGGTTACACTCTGCTGTGGTGCTCCTGTTTCTCATATACCCAGAAAGATGAATGATATCAAGCTTGAATGCTTTACAGTCACTGATGGTGTATAATAGACTCCATAAAGGGGGAAAGCTAAATAATAAAAAAAACAAAACAAACCTGAAACGCACTGAAAGTATTCATAAATCACACCAACTCTGTCTAAATCTTAATCCATAAGTGTGTGCCTAAGTGTGTGATGTCTGTATGGACCTGATGTAGACACAGCAGTGATGACATCGTCGCCCCTGCAGATGTAAATATGTCATGTATAACAGAACAGCCAGACCACCCTCACAGGCACACGTCAGCAAGCTCAAAAATTTGGCATGCTGAGAGGCTGAGACCTGTCAGCTGGATGAATGAGGACTTTTTACTGAGAACAAACACACCAGTAGCATCTGCACAAAAATGTCAAACACGAGAGATGGGGCCGTCTTCTTTCCTCAGATTGATTCCACAAAATTACAAACCATACCATCAAAAACTTCTACTTCTATTGGTTTTGTGGTAAACACTGGAACACAATAAATGTTGAGTTTTTATGCTGAAGATGACAAACTGATGAAAGGCCTTTTCCACAGCAACTCCCGATGGGAGCAATTTGAGCTTCTTTAACAACTGTACAGACAAATAAGCATGTTTTTATAACAATTCAAAGAAAGGCTTTCCCAGTTTGGCACCTAATCAGGATCACAAATTCAACCAGTTACAATTTCCTGTCTGATACCTACAGGGAGTGATCCATCAAGTTTCTGGTTAAAATGTTTTGTTATATGTTCTATTAGACTGCAGTTCTCTCGTTAAAAGAGAAAGATTGTCCCTGCAAATACATTGCACAATATATTCAGTCTCAGACTGAAAGAAAGTCTTATTTTCTTCCTGATAGACTACTGGGGATCAGCAGCTGGAAAATGCTGCTTCTGGTTTGTGCAACAGTCCATGCTTTCAGTGCAAGTGACCCATTTAACAAATCTCTTTACCAATAATTCCAAAATATAAATCAACAGCTAAAATAAAAATGCCCTTATGCTGTCCAAATGGTTGTGTATTAAGCATTAAACACACTTTTAATAACAACTTTGCAGGCTCTAGAGGCTGAGAAAAGGAGATAACAAGGCAATGCTCAAACCCTGAGATATTTCCAGGTGAGATATTTATGCCTACATATCTAATGTTTCAAGATTGTATTGTGGTGTTGGGTATATTTTGTAAGTTTTAAAATTTAATTTCATAACTCCATGGTGTTTACCATTGTTAAATGCTAGAATATCATGTTTACCCAAAAGATGTTATGTTGTGTGGAATTGGAGTTGCCATGTTGTTTATTTATTTTTTTTTGTTTGTTTTTTTTTTTTTAATCATAGAATTTAGCATAAAAATCAGCCTTACAATACAGGCAGTATGTCCTAGCATCATGTCTAATAAATGGCTGCTACCAGCCTTTGTACCCAGGGTTTGGTTCCCACTCCTTTCAGTACTTTTGACTTTTTAGACTGAGACATAATGAGCAAATAAATGTTTAGCTTGTCTCACAGAGAGACACACACAGTGGTGGATTTGCGCATGTGCTATTTATTTTGACTGAACGTGGAGTGATGCGGGCGTCCTCTCTGCCCTGCGTGCTCTAAAAAGCCTTAAGAGCCTAAAAAGCTCTCTCTTTGGAGCCCTGTATGGGGCAGAGAGGAGCTCCCGCTGCTCGTTTGTGGCAGTAACTGCAGAACAATATGTGCTTTCAAGTCAGTCACCAAAACACCAGAAAAGTCTCCTGTAACACAAAGTTGCTAGATTTGTCGCTAGTCGCTTTTAACAAAAAAGGTTGCCATGGAGCTTTAGGAAAGTTGCCAGATTTAGCGAGAAAGTCGCTAAGTTAGCAACAGTGGTCAGTGGAGCAACATGGCAATACAAAGCTAGCTTAAACTAGTAGCTCAATCACAGAACTGTTTGGTTTTTCTATCCATCTCATTGGTTTTTATGTTGCTATGAGGAATAAAATGACCAAAATATCAATTTGAGGTTTTTAAAATTTATTTTCTTAATTTTAGCTGAAGGATAAATGTGGCAACCCTTATAAGGTCAATGTAATACCACAGTTTTTCCTTTTATCTATTACCATAGTCTTATTAATTTGCTGCCTTAAAATGTTTTATGTTATTTAGGTCTTTATGTCTATTTAGTTATTTGGGTTCCCATGTTGTTTTTACTTAAGGTCGTTCTGAAACTCCATGTAATGAAAATGTTTAAACTGTAAAAAAAAATATGTTTAGTTTAGTTTATAAAAAATTCATTAGTTTTGTGGATTATTCTAATTGTAAACATATAAAGAAGTTATCTTTTTTTTTTACTATAAGTTGCATAAAGGTCAGATTGAAAAAGACAAATATAAGTTGCTTCAACTGTAACACACATTAACTCACCAGAATATTGGAACTCATTGTTTTGGATGCATGATTTTTAAATGGTGCTGTGGTACTTCTCTCAATGCTGATTCACAGCATTACTGAAAACATTTAGTTGCACTGTTTCCAAGTTAACTTAAACAAATCTTCATAAAATATAGTTAGCATTAAATATTAGGTATTTGAGGTTAGCTGTCTGCATTGTAATAGGTCACACCTTGACAGTCAGCACTCAGTTGGAAATTTGCCTCAGAAATTCTGGTTGTACAAGACATTATATCCTTTCAATGGGCTGGGTCTGTGAGCTAGACAGTAACCACACCACCCTCTTTTCCCCCATCCATCCTTCTATCAGGCTCCTCCTTCACATCTTACAGGCTCCAGCATTCCTTTGGCCTGACTGCATTAAACTGTGCTGAATTATAATTAATTAGTGGTTGGAAAAAATAGAGACTCAGCTAGGTTAGAGAAAATTATATAGTGAGCTTCCAGAGAGGAAAACTTAGAGAGTGCAGCAATCCTCTGAAGAACAGAGAAAAATGATCATGGTCACTTTACTAGCAGCATCTGCATGAACTTGTGGATGGCAGGAAAACAAAACAAAGGATCAATTCAGGTTCAGGACGTAATTCTGAACCATGTCAGACGTATGTTATCCAACAGCAAAGAGTGGCATTAAGAACAACCAGTGGTGGCAATTCCTGGTCCAGAAAGTAAAAATCCTGTCCGGCAGCGGTTCCCACCAGTCACCAAACCAGCTGAATGCAATGATCACAGTAGTGTGGTCATTTAGTGTGCACCCTAAATAAGTTTCAACTGAGGAAGATTATGTTACTGTTGCCTGTCGAACTTAGTTGGAGTGAATTTGTCCTCATGAGACAAGATGGATGAGTCTCATACATAAAAAAAGGTGTTATATGCAACATGAGATGTACATTTTAGTATGAATGTAAATCATTTTTTTAATTCACTATTTCATGTTCTGCTTTTAAACATGAGTTATGAGGAATTTAACTCTCAAAGACTAAGAAAATTCATGTGATGAGCTGAAAATATCTACTTCATTCTAAAACTGTTAGCCAGTGTTTGTTAATCTGGATTACAGTGTTTACAGCAAAAGACTTTTTGAAAAAAAAACCTATAAAGATGAGCCTTTACCTTTAGGTCTTTATTGAAATCCATTATTTCTAGTTTCCACTGAAAATAAAAACAGATCTTGTAGCAATGGAAAAGTGTATATTCTTAACATTTCACATACTGTAGTATGGTGGGTGGGGGAGTATTACACGTTACACCCATTACAATATTTAAATTTAATGCCATCATGTACTCTTCTTTTCATGCCAGAGCTGGACTCACACTTCAGGATTTCATTAAAGCTGTCAGGATACAGTGTGAAAGCTGCTGACAGATACAGACGCTGCATTTCTCCTTCAGCCTGCCAAAATGATGTGAGGAGGCCAACATTACATCAAAGCTCAAGCAGCTCATGAAAAATTAATCTCTGTGTGTTTATCTCTGTCATCTAAAATGAGAAACAACTCTGATATCTGAAAAGATAAAACATTCATCTCTCTTAAATTAGGTGAAGATGGTGATGATGTTACAGAGGAAAATAAAACAAGAGAAGTCATTGTGATATGTGAAACGTGAAAACAAAAAAGTTTTAGGCATCCCAAATAATTTATCACTATTTTTCAGCTTGTAAACTGACCTTTGCTTGTTTACAACAAAAGCTGGACATTAGTGTAAGACAGGAAGGTCACATCAGGTCACACATAATTTTATTTAACATACTTTTCTCTGTTCAAATAAACTTCATAACTATAACTAACAACTAGTTATTTATTAACTTACTGCTGTTTTTTACTACAGAGTGCACAAAGATCATTTAAGTCCCCTATTTTTTTCTTTGGTTCTTATAAGAAAATATATTTAAAATATGTTTCTTTCTGCTTGATTTAGATCAGGGGTGTGAAGATCCAGTCTTCGAGGGCCGGAATCCAGCAGGTTTAGCTGTTTCCCTGCACTAACACACCTGATGCAAATCAAATAGATCCAACAGCTTCTTGTCAACCTATTAAGTAATTTCAGTCAGCTGTGTCGGAGCATGGAGACAACAAAAACCTGCTGGATACCGGCCCTCGAGGACCTGAGTTTGACACCCCTGATTTAGAGTCTAAACTAGTGCTGCTCTGCCTTGCAAAAACAACTATCATAAAAATAAAGTTACTAAAAAGCAAAGGTCTATATTGTAGGTAAAACAGCAAAGCAACGTGATACTGAAGAAGCATTAAAATGACAATAAAAAACAGCTTTAAAAGCTAATAGAATAACATTATGAGAGGGATTAAACAATAGATGGTGAAACAGGATTGTGATTTATATCTGTCAGTCTTTACGCTACTAGTTAGAGAATATTACTTAAGAGACAGTTTTTACATGACATGTCATTTTTATTAAAGCTGAACTTAGTGAACTAGTCCAGGCTTAAAAAGTAAACCGAAGATAATTTTTTCTTTTGGTTTTATGGGTTGAGATGAAGTGCGAGATTTTCCAGCTGGGACTCAAAACAGGCAGAGATAAGCTATAAGAAATTTATCTAATTTAGCTAAATGATAAAACCGCAAATGAAGTGCAAAGAAATGAGACCAGATGAGTTTTTCACATGTAAGGAATAGTGACTGCAGCATCATCTGCACCAGGAGGGGAGAATAGGAACAGGGATATATTCTGTCTCATTCTTTACATACAACTAAATATATGCTCTAAAGCACACTGAGCTCTTTTTCCTCACAAGTTCCCTTTTAATTAATCCCACATCCACACATCCTTCAGCAGAGCTACTGCCCTCACTAACACCCCACCTCCCCCCCCAGCATGATCATAACCAGGTACTTTCCATCTTTGTGTCAAACTGTGAGGGTCACAGCAGGGTGAGTATAACGGGGCGACCGCGAGCACAAGGGAACCCTGTTAGTGTCTGAGCTGAATACACCCATTCAGCAGCCTCACAGGCGACAAACACAAGCATTTGTTTCAGTTTATTTATCCAATTTATTTATTTAAATGTCAGACTGAAACCTTATTTTCTTGGGAAATGCTAAATGATAATAACATTAAAAGCAGCAGACCTAAACACTTACTGCTGAGATACCATGAAGTGTTAAAGCCGTGTATTGTCTTTGAGCCAAAGAGCACTAAATGCTCCACGTTCAGCAGCGTACCCACCGCCGGCCACACACACAAAGTTATATTTATCCCCCCATGTCTCCAGCTAGTTTTCCTTTCGTCGCAAGGTCTCTGAGGCTCTTTTCACCTGTAAATGCTCCTAGTGTAGGCTTACAGTAACACATTTCTTTTCATTCCTAAAGTGACCTCTGTTTTCCTGAAACACTGGCGTCTCCTTAAACCAAATGTCTGGTTCCCAGTTCCACTAGATATGAAATGTTTCTATCTTTTTCTTTTAAACTTGTTGCCATTTTTTTTTTTTACTTTTGTCTTCTATCAGTTCTATTAAACCAAGGAAGTAATATGTATTTACACATTTAAAAAAATGAAATGTTTCTGATATACACGCAAACATCCAACTGCTGTGTGTGTGTGTGTGTGTGTGTGTGTGTGTATCTGGATTTTTTCATGTTGGGGAAGTGTCCATGTATACTTGGAGAATAAATACCTTCTATTTATTATATTAGGAAAGTACTTAGATAAATGTGTACTTTGTGTGTGTGTGTGTGAGGGAAAACCTTTAGGGAAAAATACTCCATGTATTGATAAATATGTATTGATAAAGGAAAAATAATCATAGATCATTTGTTAAATAGGAACCACAACAAAATAATTTCTATAAATTTATGCAGGAGAAATTTAGTCTGAGTTGCTGAACTGTTATAAATAAAATAAAAATAAATAATAGCTGAAAAGCGTCCATTTGTCTTGCAATGAGTTGTGTTGTGTGTTTGGAGCAAGGTGTTGATGTTAGACAGGGAGCTTTTTCTTTACCAGTGATTAATGTGGTGCCCTAAACAATGAGAGAATATCAACTTTTCACTTGTCGAAGTTCTGACCAGTGGAAGAAGTAAAAGCTAAAAACAAGGAGGGCGTCTGGGTTTTAACATAAAAACATTCAGGTACTTAATGGGCTGCTGTAAATAGTGTTTACAGGCTACCCACATATACAGATGTGAGTTTTAGCAGATTCAATAACCATAATAACAAAAACTGTCATGGCAAACCATACGCGAGTGTACGCATAGTACGGTCAAAAACATCCAGATATAGATCCACACAAAGCTCAACACTCTGTCTCACACCTCACACACACACGCTGTAAAAGCCATTTTCCATTGTGTGACAGGAGACCCTAAATATTTACACTGCTGGGCAAAGGCAGCACCCGAGCTTTTAGGTGTTGGTGTGTGAGTTCCCGTTACACAGAGAGGGTTTTGCTAGTATGTCGTTTGTTTATCACAGTGGACTTAACGGCTATTTAATATGTCTGATATCAAATTACAACATGCACGTATAGGCCACGTTTACATGAGTTTTAATTCCTCTTTTGTGCCGAATAAGAATAAATTCCTCTTTAAGGAGATGAAAACTTACATGGAAAAACACCTAATTTTGGTTTATTCTCATTTGCAATCTAAACTGATTATTTCTCGATAACGTAAACGCTCATTCCACTCTTAGTTGCTCCGCATGTTTGTTCCCGTCGTGATGAAGCACATGCGCTGTTCTGCCTTGTGTCTTTGCTCCTTCATTTTTATTCTCCTCCTCAGCTGCTGGATAAAAGTAACGTAGTACCTAATGACATGTGGATGAGAGAATTTAGCCTTTTGATTCAGGTTGTTGGAGAAAGGTTGCATCTAAAAGTTGTATGAGGAGAACCGGACTTGGGCACCTCGGCTTTAGATTGATTGCTTTGAGAGCTTGTGATACAAAGCTGTTCAAAAGTATTATGTTTTCATATCTAAGTGTCCAGAGTCTGGTAAAGTAAAAAAAAAAATGCTGAAACCTAGATGCAAATCAGAAAGATTAGAGGATATGTTCTAGTCCTGTGTTCATTTTATCTGGATACACGATTAGGCTCCTAGATACATGGACAATGAATCCACAGCATCTTGACTCTATGTTGGTGTTTGTTACATGTTTATATCTTCATTTATTTTCTTGCAGTGGTGAAAATGCCAAAGAACCCATATTGTATAAAGAAAATGAATAACCTCCATAGTCCAACAAACAACAACAAACTAGATAAATAAAGGCAGAAACATAAATGGGAAGCTTAGCGCACATAATGCTAAGCAGGATGTTGGAAGCTCACACCAGTTCTGCATTAAGACATTCATTTATCAGCAATGCTTTTAAAACGATAAACACTGAACAGAAAGAAACACCTGCTCACAATGTTTCCTCTTATCAGAGTCCAAGGATGAAAACAATGTAGTCCCAGTCACCAAAATGTTCTTAAAGATCAATAAAACTGTTCATCATACTGAAAACTAATTGAAAATAGACACTTTTGTATTAATCCATGTGGTGAACATAACGTGCCCTGTGCCCTGTGATGGACTGGGGAAGGAAGGAAGGAAGGAAGGAAGGAAGGAAGGAAGGCAGTTACATGTAATGGTCACATAAACTATTCGATTTCTTGCAATCACATGGCGTTTCAAAAATACAACACTCAGTACCCATCACTGGTTTGAGCAGGGATGAAACCTGAAGCCTGAGTGCTAAAATAAACCAAATCATGTGTAAGTATTTTATTCATACTAACCCTCTAAAAATTCTGTAGAATAGCAACAAAAACAACAACACATTTTTATAAATTTGTTAAAACACACGAAAGGTTCAAACCAAGAAAAATGTTCCAGGAAATGTGCGTCACAAAGATACGGATTGGTTGCAGCTATTCCACCAGGCAAGATCTTTGCTGTAATTCAGTACATTTTCATTATCTTAACCTCTCAGCTCTTCATTGTGCTACTCAGAAGCTAAAATGTTCCAATAAAGTTACAAAAAACTCATTTTTATTCCCCTCTCCATACATTGCAGCTCCTGCATCCATTCATTTTCTTTACCACTTAATCCAGTTCAGGGTCATGGTGGACCCGGGGCCCATCCCAGCAATTAGCAGGCGAGAGGCAGGTACACCCTTGGACAGGTTGCTAGTCCATCACACAGCCTGGCTGAGATTAATGAGTTGTGCAGAACTGAATGCAGGAAGTTCAGCCTGCTTTCTGGCAGGAAATGCTGGATTTGAACTCTGTAAGATTTCAAGCTGAACGCCGTTCTGGCTCTGAATGTCCGAGGCACACTACTTCCTGCTTTGGCTTTGGACCCTGGCACTGGATGTAAATCATCTTTGCAGAACTGCCCTGCGTGAATGGAATTTCTTAGCCTACTGTGGCAAAGCTACTATTCATGCTAATTCAAAGTATAATTCAGAGTCTTTTTCAGCATTTCAATAATTTTTTAATTGAAAATCTGACTTTTATTTTAATGATCCTGAATAAAATATTGGTGTCATCTCTATACTCTGCTGATAATCAGCTTATTCTATCTGGAGAAAGTAATTCCACAAGCGTTGCACTTACATAACAGATTTATTTTAATTAACAAGCTAAAGCTGTTGCGAGTGCTCCTCAAAACAGGAAAAAACATTTTCAGGTGACCAGAAAGAGTTTCTATAGCTTTAGTTTCATTGTTTTAATTAAGCTTTTAATATTCTCGTCATACTGATTATTTTGCGAATGCTAGAATTTAAACCCTTATTTTGCCCTGCCTTACACTGTCCCAAAGTGAAATCTTATCCGAAAGCTCGTCTCTGAAACAGAAGAACGGTAAAACAAGTAACAGGGACAAGTTGGGTTCCTCTTTTTTCTGCTATAATTTGCCTGAGTTTATTAGCGTTGGCCTGTCGGAGTGCTTGTGGAAAGCCATTAACTTTTAACAGGGCTCAGTCAAGCTGCACAGTTTAGCAGCAGACAGACAAGAAGAAATGTCATCAAACAGCAAAACATGGAGACGGGAAGCTAAAACACACGGCTGTACAGCAGTTGTTGGGCGTTGCAATCACAGGCACAGAAAACACACCTCTCATTTTCTCTCCATGCTGTTCGTGGTTTTTAATTATGAAAATATACAAAGATTACAGCAGGAATAACCATAATAAAGGCGTTCAAAGTCTTTTGGCTGTATTCACAGACACATAAAGGATCACATTTTTGGCCATGTCTACCTTCGTCAACAACATGCAATACATCAAAAGTAAAAAGACTGAATGGTGTCAGAAAAAGCAGAGTTCTCCTGTCTGATCAAAGGTTCACGATGCCAACCAGGTGTTACGACAAAACCTTTTTATTCTCCCTGTTTCCCTTGGAGCCGATCCTCCTCCACCTCGCTGAAGCGACTGTCTTCTCTTGTTGCCTGTGCAGTGCTGGGTTTGCTGACCTGTTGGTTCCCAGCCAGCTGCAGAGTGAATGAGCCTGCCTCACCATATTTTTGGCTCATTGTTCCATCCCAGGACCCTGTATGGGAGATCTTTTTGTTGGCAGCTCTTGGTGCTGCTTGTTCAAAGATATCTCCCCTGGACTGTTGTTGACCATCTGTTTGCCCCACTGCTCAAGCAGGCCGTCACCTCCATGTTGCAGCTATGTGACATAAGCTGCATTACACTGTCTGAAGGGACTATCTCACTAGCTAAACAAGTCAGAGTTGGATTTTTTAAGGAAAGAGGCCTTTTTTTTCAAATGAGGCATCTTTCAGGTCAAAACTTCACATGTTGTAAGCTGCTAGGATAAAATGACAGATTGTTAGATTGTGCTGAGGATTTTAGCTGACATATTACACATGCAGGGGTACATCAAGGCACAACTAAGTGATGGTGAAAGCTTGTGAAAGTTTTACATTAATTTTCAATACATCTTAGTCCAATTCAAGGTCGTGGGAAGCTGGAGCCCATCCCAGTAATCAGCAGGCGATATGCCGGGTACACCCTGGACAGGTTGCCAGTCCATCACAGAGAAAAAAACAACCACTCATGTTCACACTCACTCCTAAGAACAATTTAGAGTGACCATTTAACCTAACACGAATGTTTTTGCACAGTAGGAGGAAGCCTGAGACCCCAGAGAGGACCCACGCATACACGGCAAGAACATGTAAACTCTGCACAGAAAAGCCACTGTTCAGACCCCCTCCCCACACCCCCTCAACTGAGTCCCAAGCAAGTAACCTTCTTACTATGAGGCTGCAGTGGTAACCACTACTCTGATTTGAAGCTTCATGCCTGCACACTGTAAGAAATTTCAATACAATAGTGATAAAGTGTCCAACATTTTGTAAAAAAAAATGTAATACACCGAATTAAAATTAACACGCAAAAGTGATGTTTAACTATAATGAAATTCAAGCTTTGACACAGTTCATTATAAACCACCAAGCTTCGTTTCTAAACCACCATAGCAGTACCATACATGTCTTTGCATGTGCTGCAGATGTTTTGTTTTAATGGTGGTGAGAAATCATGAGATTAATTTTAAATAAAGATCTATGCAAAGTTAAATCACTGTCAGTTAAAGTTAAATCATATATTACAGTCCCACTTTTAGCTACTACCAACATTGACCTAGCAACAATAAGAGAAACCAGTTGCTTTAAGAACATTTAAACACACTTAAAAAGTCAATATTACAATGTTATCCACCTCTGCTGCATGAAGGAGCTTTTCTTTTACACCAGAGCTCAAAACCCTGAACAGAAAATCTGTGGAAAAGCCAACAATTTCACATGACTGAGTGCCAGCAGAGGATTGCAACAAATCAATGGTAAACTGAATTGTTACACCCCTAAAGACACAAAGGAGTCTCTGTCCCTTAAATAAGACTCGAACCAGTTAGTTGCAGCGCCAAATAATCCTACCTAGTTTTGCCATTTAGTAAGATGTTCTGGTCGACCACGTCAAATGTAGCACTGAGATCCACAGAACACATTTTATGCTTTGCTCTTGGTTTTTGTGCATCATGAACATTCCTGTCATGTGGATGATGCAGAGCATGTGGGGAAAGCAGTGGTGTGTAGCGCTGTTCTTACAGTGAACACTCATCTGCTGAGCTCAACTGCATGTTATTAAAGAAGAGTTCCACAGAGATGCAGAATGATCAGAGACCTGATTTGCCTAAATTGATTTAATTAAAATGTTTAATTTCCTAAAAGAAAAAAGGAAAATAGATTTATATTGATGATGTTTGCCAATATCAATAGATGTGTGTGTGTCTGTGTGTGTTAAGTTCAGCACTTTGAGCTGCGTTTGTGTTGAAAGTGCTGGATAAATAAAGTTTGATCAATTGAACTTATTGCAGTTTTTGGTTAAAATTAAAAGATTATGTGTATTAAATTGTGGTTCACTCAAAATTTTGGCTTGATTCCTCTAGCTCTTCTGCAGTATGCAAAATGTTTTTGAGACTTTTAAATAAATCATTATCAGTAGAAATGTGCTTGTTTCTTTGGGATGTTAAAAAAAGCACATTTTGGAAAGTGAATCCAGTTTATTAAATCTGTGACAAAGAAAAATGAGCAACTGTATGGAGCTACTGTAGCCGATTATCACATTTCTTGGAATGAACTGTTTGTGTTTGCCAAATAAATGAAAAGTAAAAGCTTAAAGCCTGAACTGAGAGGAAAATCTCAAGGGTTTACTTTTGAACATGGAGCCTCAGGTTGAGTATTAACTGAATTAAATGTGAAAATATGTAGAGTTCTCATTTAATAACTTAGTAAAATCTTACTTGGAACAGTTACAGTCCCATCCTCCTGAAACTAAAACAAAATGGATTGGACTCTTGCAATGATACAATATTTACACACGTTTCCACCAACAGTCACATCAGTCATTCTATTTTCAGAAGTAAATACTGGGTTTAAAGCTGCTACATGCTGGCTGCCCACCATGGGGTGATGAAGTGGGTGGATGAAGCAGTAAGGTTGGGGTGGAAGTGACCATGCCAGTCTGGTACAGAAGCTACACTCAAATCTGCAGGCACTGATCCCGTCTCTGTAAAAACTAGTCTCCTTTTGGAAGACTGGGGGTGGTGGGAAGGGCGAGAACAGGGCATGTTTGCTTTTTTAGGGTGCTTGGGTAATGGTATTAGGTCTGGCATACTAAAACTGTACCCTTAATGTTAAGAACAGTTTTTATGTTCACAAATCTAATGGATCCAAAGTTAATGGGTCCTTCTTTTCCAAGTACTTTTTTGATCTCCAGCTTTCATACACCTCAGCTTTTAGCTTACAAACAATCATCTCTGATCATCTTGTGTAAACAGTTTTAGATTCCACAGAGTTCAGAAAACAGCCACTCATTTCTGCCAATTTAAATGAAAATTTCTCACAAACTTTCCTCTTTGCTGCCAAGTGAAGTGAAAGAGGGACACAGAATATTTGTGGCTCCACCTTTATTAATTTAGGGTCATATCGTTATTTTACCTCAGTGGCAGCCAAAAATGATAGAGCCCTTCTTGTAGGAAATGTTAGCCCCTGGCTGGCACCATGAGACCCCTCGGTCAGCCTGCAGCCCCCTTGTTCTCATGTAGCCCTCTCAGGTTGTTTGCTCAGGCTGTTGCTCTGAAGACAGCCCACTCAGTATGAATGTTCTTTTCCCAGGCAGAAGCTGCTGGTTACATGTTTGCTTTCCTTCTACTCTCAAAGGCCACCTCAACTCCTGAGGAGAAAGAGACGGCGCTATATGAAAGTATGCAAGTCATGGTGGGCAGCTCTTCTTTGAAACTAAGTGACCGTTTGGTATGTGCATGCAAGCAAGGGTTGTCTTGGTGCTTATGTTTGTTTACTTTTCCTCTGAAAGGCACTAACTTTCCTCATGAATTAAGGTGTAACTTTAAGTTGTACTATGTAGATATGAATGCAGACAGACAAACTGATCTACATTGAATAATATCAGTAAAAATGTAAATATCAATAGGAAATATGGATCCTGTCATGAGCTGGTTATCTGTACATGATGTACTATGACTCTTACCTGATAGCAGCAGGAATAGGCTACGATAGTAGTCCGGAAGATTAAAAAATAAATACATCCACATAGAAATATTGATCCTAAAGAAAAGTATCTTATCTTTTGTATATTAAATACTTGTGTAATTGCTCAAAACATATTATTGATTTAGGTAAAGTTCCAAAGAAACACTTCAGATTTAAAAAATTGACTTTTCTCTGCAGTTTTTCTTAGGTTGTGTTTTTAAGGGTCAAACCAGATCTAGTGGAGTCTGAGATAAGATAAGTATTCAGATAGAAAAATGAGTTTGATGGTAATTAAAAGTTTACTCCATCCAATTATTATTGGTACACATCTACATCGGCTCAGGGAAAGCAGGTAATCTTTTGCGTGCCATGTTTACTTTTTTAAAGGAAGGACTCGAGCTGAAGAAAAGTTCAAATTTTCAAAGGATTTTAGTGGACAAGATGACACTGGTCTAAGCTGAGAAACATGGAAGACAGGATGGACCCTCATAAAAGCCAGGAGGGAGAGTCTGACAGCGGCTGGACTTTTGGTCCTCAAGACTGCGAGAAGACCATACAACTTAGGAGAGAACTTCTTAGATTCAGTCTTCAAAGAAATGTGATGAGCAGATAGCCAGACCAACTGACCTGGAGTGTAAGTTAGTTGGGGGCCGGGATCTGATGGTGGTCATCAATGCACCTGGTCCCATCCAAGGTCCTGAGAAGGGCTGCCCGAGTATCAGACCAGACCTTGTGACAGCACTTGACATGTGTGTTGGGGATTTTCTGCTCTTATCACTTATTGGGGTCCCCCAATAACCCCCCCCAGAAGGGTGTATTCGTTGATCTCGACTGTAAGAAACATTACAGTTCCTCCCCACAGTGACACTACAGTATCTGACTCGCGTTCATAAGTTTCCACCGCCTCGGTTTAACATCGGGGTCCCCGGTGGTTTCACCCATCGCCTCCCAGGATCCCGCAGACAGACAGTCTGACAAGACGTAACATTTTATGGTTTTATTGAGGTGTCCATAACACAAGCAGAGTACAGACCTCCACGCACAGCCAGAGAATGATGATTTTCCCTGCTGTTCAGACCTCGCCTTAAATACCATGCATGACCCACTGTTCCTGTTGGGAATTCCTGTCAATCACTCATCCACCACACACATCCGTATTCTGTCTGTTCTCTCCACATCAGAGGACATTCTAAACATGAGATCTCTGCACATCTTCTCACAGACACATCATCGGTCCAAAGTCCTTTAGTTCTGCTGGGTAAACACTCTGATCATATGTTTCATCCTTGTTGTACAACAGCACCTTAGATCTTGAAGTGTCAGCATGTGTGTCCATAACAGGTCAAAGTGACCTGACAGCCACCTCATGTGCAACAACTGATGGTGCTGCCTGGTCATTGTCCACTGGGAAAAGGGTGGGGCTGGTATCTGAGAGACACCTTAAATGGGGTATGGCTATCCACCCTGAAGACCTGCTAGTTGTGTGCATTCTACACTCATGTCTACTGACTCTGGGAGTGCAGATTCTGTGCAGCCACACACCTCAGAGTGAACTCCAACTCCTGATTATCCGTCTGGCCGTTGGTCTGAGGATGAAAACCAGAAGACAAACAGACAGACAAGACCCATGGTTTGACAGAAGGCTTGCCAAACCTGAAAAATGAATCGGGGTCTACGGTTGGAATCTACGTCAGTGGGTATGCCATGGAGCCATGGACGAGCTGACCCAGGAGGTTGGCCGTTTCACAAGCTGATGGAAATTTAGGCAGCGGAAGGAAGTGAGGCGCCTTTGAACAGCACAGACACAGCAGGCTAAAACAAATTGTGGGTGTCATGATGCACCCAGGGCCACCAGAAGTGAAGTTTCAGAAGATGAAGGGTGTGTTTCATACCTGAGTGACATGCTAAATGGGAGGCATGTACCCACTGCAAAACCTGAGAATGGATAACTAATGGCAAGTAGAGGCATCTGGATTGGGTTCAGTCTCCTGCACTTGTCTCACCACAGATTTGATGTTCCTTGTCACACTGGCGATCATGCAGGATGGAGGCAAGATGGGTGTTGATGAGAGGCTCATTGTCATTGGAGAACTGTCTGGAAAGAGCATCAACCCTGGTGTTCTTAGAGCTGGGCCTGTAGGAGACATTGAAGTTCAAACAAAACAAAAAAGCGAGCTTGAGCTTTTGTCTCTTTGCATCTGTAAGTAAACACAGTTCTTGTGATCTGTCCATGTGGTGAATGAGTGGGCAGCTGCCTCAAACAAGTGCCTCCACTTCTCACGGGCCAGCCTAATGACCAGCAGGTCCTTGTCCCAAATGCTATAATTCTTTTCAGCAGGGTTGAGTCGGCAGGAGAAAAAAAGTGTAGGGATGCATCTTCTGATCCAGGTCAGACTCCTGAGAAAGAACAGCCCCCAACCCTGAGTGGGAAACATCCACCTCAACAACAAAGGGTTTGGTGGGATCAGGCTGGGTCAGAGTGGGTGCAGATTGTGCTTTAAAGTGTGAAAGGCATGCTGCGCTGGAGCAGACCAGGGAAACCAGGGAACCCTAGAAGAGGTCTCCAATACTGGTTCTGAAGGAGGTGTTGTAGAACTATACAGATATGGTGTGTGTGTTCGGACAAAAATTCGAATATAATCAAGATAGAAATGAAAAACAAAATGTTGTTGATAATCTAAGAATCTCAGTAATCATAGCTTGAAAAACAGCGGGAGATGAAATGGCATGACAAGATATTAAAAATGGCCAAGATGAGTCTTCTACTCATCCCCTTCTCTGATCTGGATATGGTTGAACACATTTTTAAAATAGAGTTTGGTGAATACCGTAGCACCCCATGCAGTCACATTTATTAGAACCATATCTGAGTCACAAATAACTTGTACAATAACTGAATGCACACAGACAAACTCGTTCTCACCGGGATCACAAGATTAAATACTTATTTATGGAATATATACCTCAGTTTTATAAGCATGTCCATAATAATCTATGCTTTTGTGAGTGTGATCACAATGTTACAAAGTCTGATGTGAAAGATAATAAGCATGGTTTAATGTGGCTTAAATGTATTATCTCATACACTGGGCTGTCAGTTTTCTCTTCAAAATGTTACTATGCAAGGTCCAAAGTTGGTGCAGCGGTACGCACTTTTCTCCGTCAGTTTATTTTATTAATCTAACCAAACTTTGCTTAGTAAAGTTCTTACACAATGTTGAGGCCTGTTTTGAGCATAAGCAAACGAGACCACTGGCCTTTATAACATCCATCAGGCTCATAATTACTTGTCATGTCCACATGCATTTGTATTTTCAACCTCATCTTCGGTAGGGATTCATGTCTTATTGTAAAACCTCTTTTACATCTGCATTGAGCGATTTGACTGCAGAGCTGTGTTTTGTAAAATGGAACAAACTCTGATGTTAAAACACTTTTTACACAGTTTCATTTTTAAACACTTATTTTTCCCTGTTTTTCTGAGTCATAAGGTTTTTAAGCTGCATGGTTCACTTTAACGCCTGTATTAAGTTTTAATATCCAACTCAATTATTAAATCTTACAATAAATAAATTTAGAAAAGCAGATATCAAGCTGTTTCTTTTCTTTTATTTTCACATTTCCCTCTGTTGTCAGTGTGTACCATGAAGGAGGTGGCATGGGTATCTTCTGCAGAAATTAATTACCAACACCTTTAACACCAAACCTTGCAAATGTAATTAGTGCAGTAAATTAGCAAGAGTAAGTAAGATTATCTTGTCACTGCTTGTTATGAAGATTTGAGTTTAAAGTAAGCTATTAATCTCCTTTGACTAGATCTCCACCCACAGCAGCACAGCTAAACTAATGAAATGCACCAGTCTTGGTGACAAATGACACTTTTTGCACAGATACCACAACACAAAAACTCTGATTGTTCCAACACTTGTGAAAGGCTGAATGTGTTGGACATTGTATGCATTTTTGCACTTTAACTGGCCATTTTCAGTGCTGCATTGTTAATTTCTCACAGCAGGAAACACACAAAAGGAATTCAAAACATAAATGATGACTGAGGTCCATTAAATGTCTCTGTTAGCCATCACCACATTTAAAATAGTAGGACCAGTCAACTGTGCTTCTTCGGTAGTAGCATATATGAATGAATGAATGAATGAATGAATGAATGATTTCTTTATTTCAGTAAAATAAAAACAATTAAATACAAAACAGAAATGTAAATACAATCACATTTCTACAGCATATCAGCAACCAAAAAAGGTATAGGCTGAAGCCCCCGGGCTTATTTCTGCCTACCCTGTACCTAATGTTATACAACAAAAAACATCAATAACAAATTCAATTAACTTTAATAGCAACCATGAATAATTTTACTTTTTAAGGTCTTTTTTTAACATTGATATAGAATTACACTCTTTATTTAATCTTTTTTTTATTCCATATTTTTACACTCAATATTGATTTATTTACTTAACTTTTATAGTAGCCCTGAAAGATTTTACTTTTTAAAAATTTTTTGAACACTGACATAGAATTACATATCTTTATTTCATCATTTAGTTTATTCCATAATTTTACACCCAATATTGACACAAATTTATATTTAATATTAGTTCTGGCTTTATAAGTTTGAAACATTAAATTATACATCTCCTGTCTTAACCAAAAACTTTTTTTAATACAAGCAGGAACTTTGTTATTTGCCTACTCGAAACATAATTTCTAATGTTTTTAAATATACAATATCCAGAAATTTTATTGTAATTGATCCTATAAAAAGTTGGTTTGTAGAATCTCTGTACCCTGCTTTATTAATTATCCTTATCGCTTTTTTCTGCATTTTAATTATTGCATCTAAATTTGTTTCATATACATTTCCCCAGATTTCAGAACAGTGTGTCATATAAGGCATTACCAGTGAAGAATACAATGAATGAAGACAATTCTTATTGAATAAATCTCTGACTTTATAAAGAACAGAAAGAGACTTAGACAGTTTTTTTTTTACATATTATATGTGAGGCTTCCAAAAGACTTTATCTTTTATTGCTCCCAGAAACTTGTTCAATTATGACATTATTTAAATGCAATTTTACCTCAATGTTTGTTCTTTTATTACCAAACAACATAAATTTGGTTT
>JBAMHV010000021.1:19551483-19561626 GCA_037177535.1 Pseudomugil gertrudae
GGGAAAGGAAAGTTTTTTTGGGAAAGAAAAAGTGTTCAGAAAAAGAGAACAAACAGAACCTCATTCTTCCTGTTGAAAGGAAGGAAAGAAAAACTAAAAAAAAAAAAAAAAAAAAAAAAAAAAAAAAAAAAGGAAATGTCACACTTTTGGCTTTATCTCGACAACCATTTGTCCGATTCACATCAAACCAAATGGAAATGGATTGTAATAATCATACTGCCCATGACTTGTGTATTAACCCCTGACATTCCAAACTTTCTTGCTAGGGGGACTTTTTCATCAAAAATGTAACATTTTTGTCCAATTTATGTCAAACCAAATGCAAAATCCTCATTTTGCTGCAGTTCAGATGTAATCTTTATGTTGTTTGCTGATGTTTTTCTAGCTAAGAAACATTAAGCCAGGTGGTCAGCAGGTCTGTCTTCTGCTTAAACTGGAATAAGAGAAGCTGATGATGTGTACATCTGTTATGCTGCTGACTAGCTACCTTGATGTTCATTATTAGAACCTCTGTCGTGTGTGTGTGTATATAAGATTTTATTTTAAAAGAAAGATAAGAAAAATGTGATTATCTGGCTATCAAGAATAATGTAAGTTGGATCAGTGTCTATATCTCTTATTAGATTAAAAGTTTTTTATTTTTAGCTTTTTGGTTGACAGAAAGAGAGGAGCTTAAACTTTGTTTATTAGTATTCTTTACATTACTTTTTCATATTTAAGTTATTTTTTCATCTAGTTGAACACAATATATTTGTGTATGAAACATGAACGTGACACCTTCATAATCACTCTTGTGTTCTTTTTAAATTAAAATGTGATCAACATGTTTCCTGTCACTTTCCTGAAAAGTTCAAAACCTTTTTTCAGCTTTAAGCATGACAGTATAGTAAAATATTTTGGTATTACTTTAATATCGATGTAAAAAATAAGAGTTGAATACATCAGATAATATCAAACATTCCTACATAAAGTACCCTGTTTCAAGCTATTTAATGTTTTCACCCACAGATTTAGTGCTTTTGCTGCATCAAGAAATGTAGAATGAAACATGAGAAGCACCAGCTTTGAATGAAAACGAGAAAATAAATACCTAATTGATTTAGCTCCAGCTGTGCTTAGCCACCCTGGTGTAAAGTTGTGCTTCACAGAACAGTTTAAGCTTGCTTGAAAATCGCTGCATACCTTATTGAGGTTTTATTTATTTTAGTCTCATTGATTTTGATGTTTCAATGAACTTAGATCAATTTCATGCCCCTTGTTTTATATATCACCACATACACTGCAGTAACTGTGAGGAATAAGCTTTAGGAAACAAAAATAGCTTTCTCTCATGAATATGAGTCACAAACCTCTGAAATGTAACATGTGAGGCTTGTTTGCTTGCATTCAAACCTCCCAGATGATTGTGTCATCTTAGACTGAAATGATTATCGTCTGGCTTATAATGCAGAACACATGTAAGTGCCTAAACCCAACCAGGAAGTGCAAAACTGTTTTTTAGGAAGACCTTATTGTGTTACTAAAAAGCATTTAGGAAGAGAAACTAATGGTTTCAAAATTAATTAAGGTGAATGTTTCAAAAGGTAAAGGTGAAATTTATGTGGTTGACAACAACCTCTGTTTCTCGTACTACAGTGCAATAAATTATTCTAAAAAATGCATGTTTAATTAAAACAAATGCTAAAAGGATTATACAAATATCGAGCTCAACTTAAGTCAGTGCAAAGATGTGAGTCTTAAGCAGACTGAATATCCGAGTGTGAAATCAAGTCAAATCTGAAGAGATAAATACTGTAAGTCATGCTTTGAAGGCATCAGATGTTTAACTGGAACAATCTGGTCTAGCAGCTCTGCCAAGCGGAGATTGAATCTGAAGTAACACATTTCTGGCACTAAAAACATTTGTCTCAATGGCACCATGACATTTGTACGATGGCCGACAGGATCAGTGAGCTTCATACACAGAAACCCGCTGCATCCAAAACATCTTCAGGAAGAAAAGATAAAAACAACTGCAAGAAGGAAAGATACTTAAAAACAACTGCAAAAGGAAGCGCTGCCACATCGGACATTTTCAAAGAGTCCACGAGCTTACGTTAACAATTTAAATCAGGTACTTTAAAAAAAAAATACTATTCATAAATAAATAAATAAACACTGCCTTCATGTTGCTCTTCTCTCTGTTGCCCGGAGGACAGGTGTTCGGCCAAAAAAAGGCCCCCTGCTGGGAAAAACACCCCTTAAATGAGTGCTGTGTAGCATCACGCCTGTAGATGACGTCTCACATATGCAGTGTTTCCTTCTTGAAACATGTTTTGTTTATGTAGCTTTTTCTTCTTGAAGTTGTTTTTCTATATGCAGCTTGAATTTTCATATGAGGCCTGCTTGGACTCTATACATTAGCAGCCCTGCAGTGTCCCAAGGCTGAACAACACACATTTTTAAACACACAGCCGGCCAATACTGAGGTACATTAGGTTCATGTTTCATGAGCTTTACACACAACATTTAAACTCAATCAATCTCACATGAATATGTAGAGATGCCTTTAAAATTCAAATTTGACTTGTAGAAAAATACACCTCACCCAACAACATCTGAGTTATTTTCTCTGTTATCTTGTGACCCTGTAGATGCCAGGTCATAGATGTTTCCAGTTTGTTGCACGCAAACACAAACAGTAGCTAGGAAGCTCGTAACCTGTAAGGAAATTGTGGGTAGCCACTAGCCACCTTGCCACATGTCTGACCAGAAGCACCAGGAATTAAAAACTTAATATACTTTTACAGGAAGCTACGTAAACAAACTACCCTCCATTTGTTCTTTTATAAAACCTGATGCTGTGATGAGGGAACACATAAAACACAAGTGTATTTCTAGAACTAAAACAATGAGTTTTAGCTCTAAATAGGTAAAGTTTTATACTGTAAAAACTTTTTATTTATTTAATCCTGTGTGAATCAAGATGATTTGTTAGTTTCAACTATTTAAAATGAAAAGTCCCAGTGAGAGTATCAGTCTGTACTACAATGTGTACATGGGTTTTCTAACATTTCTAACACTAAAAGTCATGTAAAAAAATAAGTTAACTTCCTTTAGTAATAAGAAAAAAAATCAGGTCCTCACCAGGTTAAAATTAGCTAAGGGCAACATCAGATAACCATCCATCCATTTTCATTCTGCTTCATCTTATACTCAGGTACCAGGTAGCCAGAGCCTATCCCAGAAAACAAACGGGCAAGAGGCGGGGTACACTGGACTGTAGCCAGTATCAAATAAACAATAACATTTCAAATTTGGTCATAATTCAACATAGGGTTAAAAAACTAAGATTTCTCATGTAAATGTGGAGAAATGCTGACCGTCACCTCACCGCTTGGAGCTATATCCATAGCAGGTGAGCTTAGAGTCTCCTGGTGCTGAGGCCCGGAGGGTCTAAAATGTAACTCTGAAATGATGACTTATGGACTTCAGATAGATTGGAGAAGATTTTGTAAACTGGCTGGTCAAAGGTTTAGTCAGTTTGCTTACCTGTGTGAGAGAAAGCAACCTGGAGCTTTTTGTACTGAGTCACAGTTTCAGCCATCTGAATCTGGCCTAAAAACATCCCCACCTGCTACTGAATTAGCTTTTCTACACAGTCACAATTAACCAGTCACTGCTGGTGCCATAGGTGCACCATTTCACAGCCGTGTCTTGCTGCTTACCAGTCAATAATTATGCTTGGATGATGAAATAATACCATAATATAAACTATAATCCTTTCTGTCAGAGACCAGCATTACCAGCCTGGAAGAATGGGGTCCTTCAGTATTGTGTTTTGTGACATGGCACAGATTATCTGGATAAGGTCATTTTTTTATTGTAGTTTAGCTGGATCTGACTTGTATGACAAAATGACCATAATTTCCCAAAGGCACACAGGCATGCAGGTCAAATGGAGAGCCCTAATCCCCCTGATTACCAAGATGGAGTCATAAAGAGGTGGGAAAGACCTTAGATAAGAAAGAAGGAGCTTTGTCTGATGAGAGCACTTAAAGTCTCTTTAATGGTTTACTCCCTTGAGTTTAAAGTCTATATTTGTTTGCAATAAACATATCAGCTATTTTATTTATTTACCTTCATCTAACTAGGAAGTCTCATTGAAATAATAAGAGAGACTTGGCCAAGGTAGCAGCAGAGTCAAAACAAACTAAAACAAAGACAGATTTTATACAGTATACAGATAATAGCTTATACAAGCAACTGCAGAATATAGCTGTCATATTACGTTTATGAGCCCCGAAATAATTTCTTTGAACAAATTGAAGTTTGAGTTGGGAAATCAGCATGAAGATAACTTTGAAAGGTCTGACTTCCCCTCTTATCAAACACACACGTGTATCTTGGCTGCACTTTCTTTGAGTGTGTGAGGCTTTGAGTTGTGAAAAGAGGGGGTGATGGTGGAAGAATGAAAAGGAAAGATGTGGCTAGTTGAAGCATCACAGCGGAAATCAGAGTCCAGCCTCTTTGTGTGAAGCATATGGAGAGCATATGGCATAATACCCTCTCTTTCTCTATATATCCTCCTTTCTGTTCATACTTGCAGTGGCTGGGGTGAGAGGGATCTGCTCTGATGATGGTCCAAAATAATCTTCCTCCTCACTCTGGATATTAGTTATGAGGGCTTGTTGTTTCCTTTTTGCAGCGCTGGCTCATCAAAAGCATCCAAAAATGGTCCTGGCTATTTTTAGACTTTGATTCATTTTTTTGTCTTCAGGCAGAGAGGATGTACTGGAGCCACTTACTTATCCAAAATCCTTATTGGTGGTTTTAAAACAGAAAAACTGAAAGAAAAGAGGAAAGATGAAAGAGCTGGCAGAGGAAGCTTTGGTGCAGGGCCCCACTGATTCAGTAACAAAGTAGGATATTGATACTCAGCCTTCATTCAGGATGCTTTGGTGAGGAGATGTCTTCAGGGTATTTTGGTTCTGTGATAGAACATGTAAATCAGCAGCAACGACTTTTAGATTTTCACTGTGTCGAGTACTATGGAGTGGCACTTTTTGTTAGACTTAATGATTTGGACATTTCTCAACATAATTTGGTAACATTAAACCAAAAGTGGGTTCTCCCCGTGTTAGTGTGGGTTCTCTCCAGGTACTCCGGCTTCCTCCCACAGTCCAAAGACATGCACCTTGGGGATAGGCTGATTGGGGACTCTAAATTGTCCATAGGAGTGAGTGTGTGTGTGTGTGTGTGTGTGTGTGTGTGTGTGTGTGCATGGTTGTTTGTCTATATGTGTTGACCCTGTGATGGTCTGGCGATCCTGCCTCTCGCCCGATGTAAGCTGGGAAACACAAGTTGCAATGCAGGACACTCTGCCCCTTCACCAAAAGGTTTGTAAATTGGATTGGCTGTATTTAAATACTGAATTTCCCTCCAGGGATGAATAAAGTATTTTTGATTGATTGAAATGACTGACTTTCACTGTTTAAACTGTTCTGTTTGTATTAAATTTGTCTACTTTCTGAGTAAATAAGGGGAGTGGGAGACTCGTGGTTACAGAAGGTGAAGCTGGTCATACACTGACATGGTACCCACCACTTCACTACTGGCTATCTACCAGAGATCATTGCAGAGCCAGAAAAAATATTATACCTAATTAGAAAATGATAGAATTAAAGGTCACAGTGAGATAAAAGTCACAAGCTGCCTTCTTGTTTTACGCTAAGCAATAATGTGAGATGAGCTTGTTTTACCTTCATTCTCCAGGTTGTCTTAATTAACCTTATGATTAGGAGGACCTCAATAAGGTTCCCATGAAGAATCTAGGTTGTGAAACAACAGGATGTAGTTTGTTTTAACCAAATAAATCAGCTGTAAAAACAGCAAACTGCACACTTACAGGACATGTCATGACAACTCTTAACTCCATCCACACAGAAGACATCATCTTCTAAGCTTTTCCATGTTTTCCTTTGCTTGGCCTTGTAGAGCCTGAATAGTTTGAGATGCTGAGGAAGGGAAATTACGGGGGTGAGTCTTGTTCAACTGTTCAGTCTGTCACGGATCAGGATCTATGCCATTGAATAGGTTGTCTTTTATAAAGCAGGCTTGTCTATCATTCGTCGAGGACCAGCAGGTTTTATGTGTTTCCTGTTGCAGCACACCTGAGCATTTTAGTGGTAGGAGTTGTGATATATTATCCTATAGCACGTAGGTTTTACCCTATTGTCATGCAAGGCATGGGGATCAAAAGGACTTGTGATTAAGTAACAGACATGTTTTTCTTGATTTGAGTTAAAATACAAACTTTTATATGCCTACACATTACCGATAAAGCATGAGGATGTGGTGAAGGAGAGGACAGATTGTGTTACGTCAGTACATGTCTGTGGTTTGTAGAAACATGAAATGAGAGTGTCTCTAGAAGCAACTGGGCTGTTACATGTCAGGCAAGTAAACACCCAAAGTCTCATCATTTAATGCGTCATTAAAGCAGAAAAACTCGTATTAAATGTTTGGGGCCAGATTGCGACTCTCTCCTTGTGCGACATGGCATGCTTCGTCCAACCACTGAAATGATCAGATTCTTTCTTTTAAACACGCACCACCCATCATTCATGGGGAAATGATATTTAGGTCATGGTTTTTGTTTTTTTGGAGACAATTATAGTTGTTTTTCTTTATTTTTTTAGTTCTGTGAAACTTAAACACTGCCAGTAACTCTTCTTACTCACAGTGTAAACTGCAATTATATCGTATTTCAGGTCAGTTTGCGGTTGCCCAACACATTTAAATTGCTTCAATTAAGTTCCTCAAGTTTTAGACAACATGGATAAATTCACAGAAGTGGACCCTACAAGTTGCTTGTGGTTTCAAAGCTATTTCATTTATTTCTCGTCTCATCTTGCTTGTGGGTCTGTGGCTTGTGCATTCCTGGACTTGTCACTTACGCAGCCGTTATAATATTCTGATTAAAAATATAGTGCACATTTCCAAGAAGAATGCTGACTGAATGCTGTTGTACAGAATGAAATGACAGGGTAGTCTTGGTTAATGTTGCGATTCTACAATAGTGTGAGAAAAAGACTGCTCTTCTCTGTTGTTGTAGAAACAGCTATTGTTGTTTTTATGTCTGTTTGTTAGAAATCAGATAAAATGCCTGTATTGTTAAAATTACAGGATGTGACTGAATGGTTCAAAAGATCCCTTTACACTGGAAAACTTACAAGAGGTCTCTCTAACACTTAGTATGATGCCAAAAGTGTTTATCCTATCACTGTTTCAGATTTGGATAATTCAGTTATTGCCACCATATTATTGATTATTATCTCGTCAGTTTCTTTAAAACAAGAGAGAAAAACATTCTTGGTTGGTTCCCTTTCCTCCCTCTTCACTTCCCCATTGGTGTTATGTTTAGGCTGGCACTTTAGTAATTTAATAAATTAAATAAATATGTTTTTTTTTATTTAGAATTACTTAATTAGGTATTATTAAAGTTTTCTTCTTTGAGTTTGCAGGAAAATATTAGTTCCAAATTAAGGTTTACATAGAATTCAATTTTAATTATATTTTTGAAGTTCTAGCTCGAAAAGAGCATACATCACAACAACGTCTAAAACCACACTACAAAACACAATGATCTAAATGGGCCCACTCAGTTTTAGTCACACAGCTCATCTGCTTGTCCATAAAGCATCATTATTTATCCCACTGTTCTTTTTATCTTGCATTCACATTTAATAAATCACCTACAGGATAAATACTTTCCATTTATAATCCCTACCCACTTTATCTAATTTAGGGTTCCAGAGGATGAATGCTCAGAGGTCTATCATCCAGATGCCGTGAAGTAAAAGTCCTGTCATGTTGTTGGATCTACCTGTACATTTAGAAACAGGTGTATTCACCAACAGGCTTGTTTACCTGCAGATGAACTGTGATCCTAACATCCAGTTTGAGGACTGGTAGGACCAGCTGCCAGACAGGATTTTTACTTCCTGGACCAGGAATTACCACCACTGTTAATATTATGCAACACAAAACAATGCTAAATGTTAGCACCTTCATAGAGTCGTGTACCTTTAAAATACCTCAAAAATCCAAATTGAGAATCATATCTGACAGAAACAAGTTGAGGTCACTCTTCTTTTAATAGCCTATTTTCATTTTTGGGAGAATGAATCCAGTTTGCTTCCCGTGTAACTGAGCAGCTTAGACACATGAAGAAGCTGCAGTTCTCAAATAATTTCCTCGACAAGTGCTCTTCTGTAAGATTTGAAGCAAAGCAGCTGCAGTTGTCAAGCCAGAGTTAATTGTCTCACTGCTCATTTTCTGCTATATAGAGAACAGAGGGGTTGAAAGAAAGAGGGGAATGGACGAATGGAAGAAACGTTTCAGGCCTTTCCTTCTGCAAATTACATGGCTGTGAAAGAGAGGAAAGCCTGAGAGGATACTAAATCCTCTCATCACATGAGATGTCCGTCTATTCCTGTCATCCAAAATGCAGCTTTATTTCATTTAATATCCTGCATATACAACAGCAATATCATTCTGTAACTGATTAATGTGTTTATGCATCCATATAACAAGCTGCCTCCCAACACACACACACACACACACACATTGGTGAAATGTGTTTTCTACTTGAACATGAAGAGCAGCAGCTCACCCAGTTAGATACCAGTGTAGCATCTGCATTTTAATGGAAACACAATGAGCATGCAGTGTTCAGACTGAGCTAAATTTATCCTTTAAAAACCTCTCGCTGCATGGTGGTACAATATTTTGTCGTGCAGGGTGCAGAGTATATGAAGCGTCTCGATATTTTGTCCTCGCTGGAATCTCCATATCAAACTAATTCCAAAAAGGATTGTCTTGTGCTTCTCCCTCTCTTTTTTCCCTGCCTTTGCATTTGTCATCCCATTTTTTTTCCATCTTTGCTGCTCACAGTCTTTCTCCTGAAGTGGAAAATCTGAAGTAATTGCTTTCTGAATTTAAGAAAGCAAGCAGGGATGAAAACAGGCTCTAATTCATTTTACCCTCTCTGGGAGAATGGGGTGGTGGGAGACTGAGGAATTCTAGCAAACGAGCATGCAACCTCCAATTTCCCTGCAGTCATCTGCATCACCACGGCTGAAGGTGTTTCTATTAATGGAGCTCTGGGTCAGCGTTGGCATGCAGAGGCTTATTTTGATTAACCTCACACCTCTGCAGCCGAGATAAAATCGGTGGCTTAATGCACTTCAGAGAAAGGGGTTTCATAAGAGGCAAGAGATGGGTTTGCGGAAAAGGGCTTAAAAAACACATAATTGGTTGACTGTCAGGGGAACCGACTGGCAGAGAATCCTAATTGGTGGGGGAGACAGAGAAAGGGTTTCCACTTTAACTACAAGAGTTAAAGAGATTTCCAACTTCGTGTCAAAATTTAACTCATGTATGTTGTGGTGTATTACCTAAAAATGAGGCATAACATCCTCTCTGACGATCAGCCATTACCTCCTTTCAGCATGATATTGGGGTCCATGCTGCTGTGCTCTTCATACTTAAGAGTTAACCCACAGCTGTAGTTCTTCTCACACTACATCTGTTAGTCTAATGACGTGCCAAAGAAACCTAAAGTCATACAGTAGCTACTCTATTAGTGGAGAAATGCACTTTTCTTCTGAAGAATATGTTGTGATTCATGTCAGATTTATGTTTTATACATCAGAAACAACCCAAACACACAGATCATCCATAGTTTATTTTCTGTCCTCTCTGATCTAAGTTGTATGTTTCTCTCCTTGTCTTTATCTTTGTTGTGCTTAAAAGAAACATGCTTCTATTTCACAAGCTGACAAAGGTCTAAATATAATGTTAGTGGTCACAAAGAAAGTCTCTTCTTTGGACTGTACTCTGACAGCTCTCAGTACCTAAAGCCAGTTTTTGGGAATGCAACTTCCCGAGACAAAAGTCTTACAACTTAACCGACAGGCATGCCACTGTGTGAGACATTTTAGCCCAAGTAAAACAGATTAGTTGACAAAGTCATTTAAATTTCATGTTAATGATTGAATCCTTGATTCAGAGCTACACTCCATCTCGACAGTTACGCTCAACCAGTGAAAGACGCCTTAAGCTACCACCCTTACGTGGGGCTAAATCACTAGCCAGACT
>JBAMHV010000021.1:19565129-19588854 GCA_037177535.1 Pseudomugil gertrudae
TTAAATAGGCGTGTCTCTGACACTTTGCACCCGCTGTCATTTGCGTCAGCAATCTTAGTAAATCACGTACTAACCACCGTCCCGCCCAACACGCTAAATTCTAGATTCCACACACTAATTAGTACACGCAAATTGAGATCTTAGTAGATTCGGCCCAAAGTTTTGGTACTTAATGTCATTCTTTCTGTTTTCTCTATCCAACGGGATCTAGCCTGTTTATGTTGTAAAGTTCAGTTTAAACACTCAAGGGACACATTATTGCCCCGATAAACTCCATGCAGTCACATCAATATCAGCCCCCTCCCCCGCGACCCCAATATATAAATGAGAAAGAAAATGTTTTCAGGACCGTTTAATGTCTAATCAGACACCTGGAAAGGAAGCGGTGGAAAGTGACAGGCTTAAGCAACCGATTAGAGGCCACATTTGTTCCTTGTTTTCATGTTTGTCTCATTAGAGCTAGAATATGTGGTCTCATTAGCTGTATACTGACTTTCCATTAAGCAGCCTTGTTTCTTCCATACAAACACAGCTTCATTGCAACCTATGCTCAAATCCTGACCAGGAGGAGCTTTGGCATTAGGAGGTCTTGTAACTGTGAAATGAAAGGAGAGACTTCACCTCTGCTATAGAATTTGGATTCTTAAAGGTTACGTAATCACCTTCATAGCATATCTGTTTAAGGAATGTGATGCCATGTCAGGCTAAGAAAAATGTCTGTAGAAAACCAGATAATGTGCATCCATCCATTATTTCCAATGCTTATTCCAGTTAAAGGTCGCAGGTAGTTTGAGCCTATCCCAGCAATAATCATTTGAGAGGTGGGGTACACCCTAGTGGGACAGGTCATCAGTCCATCACAGGGTCAGATAAGTTAATGGCAGGCAATTACCTTTTATTGATTGGTCTCTTGCAGTCCACTGAAATTGTGGTGCCAACTTAAACTTTCAAACAGACCAGATCTCAACAACATTCTCTAAATAAAAATATAACACAAGAAATAAAGCACATAACCTGTATTTAAAGGCTAACAAGCACAAAATATTCTATTTAAAATAAACAAGTAAAACAGTTGTAAAAAGTTGAACTCCTTTTCATTGTTGCCGCACAGTTTGCAGTTTTTGCTTGTTTTGCATAATGAAAATCAATCTGTTTAGAACCCATCGTCTACCCTGTGAAAGAAAACTAAATAATGCCTAAAAGGTGTTTAAAAGGTTGCAGAATTATTACAAGTTAAACCCAGGATGGAGTGAGTGTGTTGTTTAATGGGTTGGTGTTGAATTCCACAGAATGAACATGGATGTCCTGAGTAGTCTGCAAGAACATCAGACATGCACGTTGCATACATGTAATCCAGCCAGTGCTTTCAGCTTCTTAGCGGGTCACTCTGTTCTCATAAAACATAGTTTCCTTTCTGACTTCTCTCTCCAACAGTGATGATGATGATGATGGGTTGAGTAGAATTCTATTTATCTTAGCATAACAGGTTGTACATTATTCCATTCAGTCTGATTAGATAAGGAAGTCATGTATTTAATTTAGAACATCAGAAATGTCTCATATGTTCCAAAGAAAAACACCTTTGTGTGGTGCAACAGAACAGGACACGCCTGCAAACGTACAAAACGTTGACCTCACGTCATAAAACTTGGTCTGTTTACTTAAGTCTGGTTTAGTGTGTCTGTATAGTTTGTTAAAGCATTACATGAAAACACTTAAAGATTTAATCCTTAAACCATGTAGATGAGAAGCACTTTGCTCATCCTCAGCCGCTTGAGCTCAGTATCGCCACATGACAGCCCTGATTGATGGTTCATGCTCTGCAGATTAGGCTCCAACTGTTTGGATACAGTTTTCCTGATAAAGCACTCATGAAAGGCTCCACTTGTGTTTTCTACATGTCTGCTGACAAGTCAGGGATTGTAGTGGAGTGGTGAGGGACGCTGGGCAAGGCTGATGGTGAAACAACATCTCTTTGTTATCAAAGACAACACCCTCAGGTTGAAGGAGAACTCTTTCTGCAGCACTTTGATTTATTTGAGTCTAATGAAAGTAGACAGGAATATGTTTTTAACCTTTTTGTAGCAGTAAATCAGTTGTAATCACCTCCACTAGATTCACTCCAGTAGGTTTTAACTCCCTATAGTTTCCCGCAGTACCTAATATTGCCTCTTTACAGTTTTTTTTGAGAATTGTCTGTTAATTTTTGCTCTCACAACAAAAGGGGCTATTGATTGTTGTAGCAGAAGAATTTCAAAAGTAAATAAAGCCCTCCAATATAAAAGCATTGATTGAGAAATGCAGAATTTGAGAGAATTAAGCAGGCGCCAATACCTTCTGGCATCATCTCATACAGTCAAAGGACAAACAAAACTCTAAGGTCCCTACCAGGTTTTAAATACAACCGTATAACTGACTAGTTGAACTGAATTATTTATTATTTTAAAAGTCTAATTCTTAATTAGTGAGCTTGTTGAACTGCTTCTAGCAGAAATAACTTGAAGGAATCATTTTTTGGAGGAATTTTGGCCCTGGATGAACTGGTGACCTGTCCAGGGTGTACCCCGCCTCTCGCCCGTTGACAGCTGATTGGCTCCAGCCCCCCCGCGACCCCGCTCTGGGATCAAGCGGTAGTAAATGGATGGATGGAGGAATTTTGGCCTGCTCTGTACAGTGCATCATCAGTTCATAGACATGAGCAGGGGTTTGTTTATGTAAAGTTATCTTGAGGTCTGAACTGGGTCACTGTAACACAAAGAATGCTTTTGTTTTGCAGTCATCATGTTATAGATTAGTTTGAAATCATTGTATTGTTCCATGACCCACTTGCAGTTTAGCTAAATTTATGAGGCTGACGGTCTCACATTTGACTCAAGGGTCGCTGCGTACACAGATAAGTTTAAACAAAAACAACAAAACAAGCCCAACATATCACCTACCATGCCTGACAGTTGACTTGAATTTTCTGTGTTTATATGCATTTTTTTCTCTAATTGTACTCCGTGTTATTGTTAAACATCTCAACTTGGGTCTTATCAGAAATGTCTCGGCTTTTTCAGTACATGTTTTTAACCTTGTTTTTCTTAAGAGAGAAGATGCTTATTCCTGACAACTGTTTTTAACAAGTCATACATGTTAAGTCTTTTTATCAGCGTGCCATCATAATCTCTTTTAAAATGCATCATACTGAGGCCAAAAAGCCTTGCCCTGAACTTGGGGTCTAACTGGGATGTCCCCTTGAAATAATGGAAACTGTTGAATGCTTTCTACTTGTACATAATGTAATTCACTGCAGGATAATGGATTCCAATTCCATCTGAAATGGCCGTCTAATCAGTGATGTACTGGACCAGTCCAGGATGTACCCTGCCTCTTGTCTGATGGTGAAGACCTCCTTCAACCCTTCAATAACAGGGGTTTGGAAAATAAACAAATGAATTATTTCCTAACAAGTCATAACTACTAACAAAAACGTGTTGTTGGTTCTGTTTCTAGGCTATTCATGGTTTTTTCTGAGACACCACTGGGATACTTAACCGTGATTGTTGATCGTTATTACTGCACGCCATGGGCGTCTCACGTGGTGCCCTGCAGGCCTCAGTCTGTTGGTTCCTGCAGAGAAACTTAAGGATGTAGAAAGTGATCACCACTTTAAATGTCCCTGAAGCTTCTTTGTCAAATCCTACACTGCACTTTGCAGTTATGTAGAAAACTTTGATGGGTTCTGAGGGGAATGTAGGGCAAATACTTCATAAGACTGCCAGTGTCATGGCATCTACCATGCTATTTATTTTGTTGGACAGAATATAAGTGGTTTCGTTCATTTTGAGGCAGACATATTGCCTCATTAGAGACAAGGTTAACAAAACAAAGAATTCAAGCTGGCCTCCAAAAACCTGTACTTTTCAGTTTGATGAAGCGCCTTTAGATGTGCTGTCAAAAACAAGGTTGATCCTTGAAGGTCCCACTTTGTAATTCCCATCATTTAAAAGAGTTGCTGGGAACATCTTAGTGTTTTATACCAGAAAACACCTCTCGAGATCATATAAAATGTATTGCATGTTGAGTTTCATAAAATGATTGTCATTATATTACATGTAGGTATATACAGTTATGGTTTTAAACTCTTTATTATTGCTGGTTTGTTTTTACACTGATGAAACATTCATACATTTTCACTTTAAAACAAATACAACATGTAACAACACAATAAACCCAACAAGCAATAAACTTCAACACAAAACCAAGACAAAAACAAACATAAAATCAGTATCAATACATAATTAAATCGAAGCTTGTTGACTTTCATAGGACTTTCACAGTGGTTACAAAGCTGTTTCTGTAACATTTGGGAACTAAGAACCACTGTCTGCTGGAAAGATGCTGGGAGCCACTATATGAGGAGAGGAAATCATTATGTAAAGGATATTCATTGCAACTGTCTGGTAAGCATCGGGGATGTTGGTAAAAGCAGCATCAGGGTGCCAGTCTAGCAAAGGGGCAACACAGAGAGACAAAAACAATAAAACATTTACTCCTGGGGACAATTTAGAGTGAAATATGCATATCTTTGTACTGTGGGAGGAAGCCCTTTATGACCACAGTGTAGCATCTTCTGATGGATAATTAAATCATCTTCAACTCCTTCACTGCACTCCAACGGCCTCCAGAGTCATCAAAGCTACATCCAACAAAGTGTGCTTCTCATTGTGGATGTGCAGCAACTGTGTGATGCTTCATGTTAATATGGAGCAAAATCTCTGAGGGATATTTCCAACACCTTGCTGAAACACCAAAAACAAAGACAACTCTGAAGGTTCATTTCCTTCACATATTAGGTAAAAACAAAGTTAAGAAACACAAATTCCAGAAAACAAAATGACTTCTTACGTAATGTAAGTTTCTCATTGGTTGAGCTCTGAGCAAAACCTCACAAAGAGGGAAAACAAAAAATCCAACGTCAGATGGGAGGCAAACTCTTTCCTCCCGTTTGATAGTCATGCAACAATTCCAGCCTTTACTTAAACATGTTTCCATCTGCTGATAAACATTCTCATCATTGTTAAAATGCCCAAACATTGAGATTATCCCAGTATTTCTGTGCATTTCATGAAGCATTGTGCTACACATTGTGAAGGTTTCACAGATCTGTGTGTTGGCTGGTTGCTTTAGTGGTTTAGGAGATAAAACCAGGATTTTTGCTTTTCTAAGCTGCATTTCTGTTAATTACTACACCTCAGTTTCAGGTTTTCTGCTCTTCTCTTTTACCCTATCATACATGATCCTCAGCGATTTCCCCCTCTGGAACCAGTATCTTTCTGGATTTAGTTTTCTCCTTGTCAGAACATCTCATGTTGTTTCTCTTCACATTGCTTGTGGTTTAATCCAATCAATCCACTGTTGTTTTCTTTATTCACCCCTCAGTTTGATCAGTCAAAAATCTGAAACCACTTTCCTTCTTCAGTCCTTCATTTGGGTCCACATCCGACAAACTCAGCTCTCAGGATCTTGACTACTCCTGTTTCCAAGTAACTTCTATTTGATTAATAGAAAGACATCTGCTGTATACTTCTGTTAAACAAATGGCTGATTTCTGCACAAATTAAAAAAAATTACTATCCCAAACAGAGCTACAAAATCTACTGCTACTTTTTAAACATCGCACAATCTGTGTCTCATTAATTGCAACAGATATAAGCTGAAACAGAATATTATAAAAAAGGCTTCAGTGAATACGGACATGATCTTTAGGTGTGTGTAATGTGAACAAGGCTTGTTGATGTTTGTTGACCCTGCATTTCATAACAGCCATCGTTGTGCTTGTCCCAGTGTTGTTGAATGAGCCTGCTGTGTAACAGCTTCAAGATGAAGATGTTCCCACCAAAAACAAGCTGACACATCATCTGCAGCAGCCTTCAGACAGCATGCACAATTATTTCCATCTACATCACTGTGTATGTAAATTTCCTCTTATTTACCATCTTATAGTGTCCAAAGATATTTTTTCATATTAGTTTTAATTAGTTTCAGGTGTGACACAGATACTTAAACTGCTTTAGGATCCTTAATCACTCTACAACCATCTTATTTTTATTCCCTATGCGACATGTATTTTACATCAACTTTTAATATTAAATATCTGCAACTCTAATATCATAATGAGAGCTTCTCCTCCTTCTAAAGATTATATTCTTCATTTTCAGTTAAATAAACTGAGTAGAAATGTGAGATTGTTTGGTATAGAGGGATCCGGATTTTTTAATATTTAACAAAACATTTTTGTTTTTATATAAGTCTCTAAATATAAAAATAAAAAAAATTCCCAGCTGTAATTTTTATGTGTGTGTTGAAGCATAGCTGCATGGATGAGGCCACTCTTACAGCCCTCCAGCATAATGTATGGCTTCGGGTGTGGTGAACTTTGTGGCAGTGCTGTGCCTGTTCTGTGTGTTGGCACGTGTTGACCAGTAGAGGTGGAACTCAATCGCCCTCTACTGGTGGAGGCAAGTCCATGAATTAGAGCTGTACCCTGACATGTCGGGTTTACAAAGCCAGAAAAGTAAAATCATGTACCTTGTGGTTCATGTTATAAATGTTCTAATTTTTTTTATATTTTCACATCTTTCTCAGTATAAAGCCTGTACAGAGTACACGTGAAATCATAGAAAGTAGAAGTAGAAGGTTTCCTCCATGATTCATATGTTTAATCAATATTGTACTGTAGCCTAGAAGGCATCTAAAAATTGTTTGCATTATATTTACTTTTGCAATTGTATTCATTCTGTAGAAACAGTCCTATATCAGCCTTACATCACTAATCCAACCAGGAAAGTTTTCTATTATTAATCTAATTATTAATCTGCACTTTCCATACTGTCTAACTCATGTCGGGTTATCTGCTTTTCCCCTTGTTATTTCACATCTAAGGACAGTGATGCTAAAGCATGTGTTAACCATTTAAATTCTCTCATGTCTCCAGATTTTGGTCACGGAGATGATGAATAAGTTATGCCATGTGTTAGGACTGAATGTGTTAGAGCGACCAACACAAGCATGCTGGTTGACCTGCAGCAGTTCCTGGCTGAGGAATGTGTTGCCACACAGCTAAATGTGACCATACTGGTGACCAATAAGAGGATGAGGTACTAAGCTGTTGTGGATTTGAATGGATCTTCCTCACTACTGATAAAACTGCCTTTTTATGTTGTTTTTTTTTTCCTTCTGTGTGAATTTAACTCCAATCCACCAAGAAACTCACCACAGTGAATACCAACAGGAGAATATTACAGGGGAGTTGGACTCATTTTAGGGGACACTACATGTTACACTACATGCACTAAACTATCTTGTTAAACCCACAGAAGCATGATCCTTACAAATTACACCTTTATGTAAATATAGATAATCAGGTTTTCTATCTAAATTATAATGTAACACTAACTGGTATTGTTAAATGGAAAATAAATAAACTACACTTTCCTTATATTTTGTCGATGGTACCAAAACAGTTCATGTATTTATCTCAAAATGTTAATTTGGCACCATTCATGGCTTGTTTGCCACTTACTAAAGAAAGCAGCACAGAGCATACAGAATAAATGCATTGTCTTTGTTCTCAGCAGAGTATGAGAAAGGTAGATCAGCTCATGGCTCCCCTGTGCTTATCTTTTCCATGATACCATGTCTCACACTGCGTGGGCTGGACTCAGCCCTCCTTCTGATCGAGTCTGGCTATTCTCCTGCCTCAATAGCTCTGTTTGACTCCTCCAATGAAGTTCAGAGTTGTCTCAGGGCCTGCAGAAGACCCGAAAATGTCTCTGGGATCCCCAGTCCTTGCTTCACCCCCCACCATACACACACACAAACCGACCCATCAGCTGCAGACCAGCCAAAGTCCAGCGCCTGCTGAGGATGTGTAGAGTCACTCCATGCCCTCTCGCTAAAGACCTCTCTGACAAAGACAGTGGGGGGGGGGGGAATTTATGACCGAGCTTGAGACATTGCTGGGCCTAAGCTAATAGTTTACACAGAGGGAGAATGGTTCCCAAGAACAAGTCATCAGACAGAGAGTGAGAGAAATAGTTGGAGGGGAGGGTGTGAAAGAAAGGAAGGGAGGTGAGGAGATAGTGAAACGGAAAACGAGACTGATAAAAAGGCAAGAGAACAGAAGAGGCAGGACTGATAGAGGAAAGGCAGGAGGTGGAATAGGGCTTTATATGAAACATTTTACAAAGATAATGATAAGAAAAAAAAAGTGAATGGAAAGAAAGTAATGTAAACACAAACATGAGAGGAAAAAATAAACTTGTCAGTTGTTTTAGGAAGCAGAAACCAAAAATACCACATGCATTGTTAGATTTGTTGGTTAAAAATGTGAAATTTATGCACATTTTCCTTATTTGTTTTGAATAAGAAGCAGCAACAAATAGCAGCTACCTGCAAAGATGTGCCTCTTTTTATGTATTCAGATGCAGAGTTAAATATAAAACTGACACCAGAGTGTTTAAAGTAGCACAGGAGTGTGTGTGGGACTGATTTAAAGCAAACTACAGACTGAGTCAAATCCAACGTCATTTTTTGGTTGTAAAGTGTTTTCAAAGAAAAATGTTTCAGATGTGCAACAAGTTTGTTTTTGCAAAATGAAGCTTACACAGCTTGAGAATTATAATTATAGATATAAGTACAGACTCTTATGAGAGATTAAAATACGGTAGTAAATTAGTTATCAATAAACTTTAGCAAATTGGGAAATAAAGGAGGACAAATGGATACATAAACAATGATGATTTTAGTTGGATGAAGCGATTGGATACGTGAGAGGAGAATATGAAGTCACCTACGTTCAGCTTGCTTGTGGTTGCCATGGTCACCTTTCAGCAGAGAAACGGGTGTCCCAGGGAGTTTCTCCACATCTTCTGACTGAATTTTCAAGTGATGTGGTAACCTCTAACTGTGGTGACAGTTCTGACATCATAAGTCTTACAGGTGGAGCTGTTGCTGCAGTGTGTGTGTGTGTGTGTGTTCTGCAGCGGAACCAACAGCGGAGCAAACTTTCATTTTAGTGAGACATTTCTTACTTTCCATTCATGCTGCCAAAGTTCCTGCCAGATGCAAGAGATGATATCTCTCTGTGTGAAATATTCATGCCAAGCCATTCGAATCATCTCATTGGGTTTCCTACACAAGCATAGTGCCAGCCCAGCTTCAGTGTGTATTAATCTTTGTGTTTCAAAGGGAGGAAAAATCTGCACATTTCTTTTAGAGTTGTAAGACTGGGAAAACATCTCTCTCAGCAAGGATAAATATTTGGATTAATCCTGGTTTTCTCATGCAAAGTGAGGCCCTAGCGATACCTTCAGCAGAGCACCGGCTCCTGGATAAGTTAAGTAAGCCCCGACGGCTTAAAGAGATCAATTGGAATCCCTGCACACCCTTTCTCCTTCTGCTCATTCAAAGAGTGGGCAACAGCGTGAGATGGAGGCACACTCATGTGTGAAATAGACTCTTCATGACGCTGGTCTTTGGCTGTCTCATTTTGGGACCTTCGTCTTAATCCCCTCTGGATTCTCAGAGGAGGGAAGGCCAGAACAAGGCCTTTTCTTTGGGAACAGAGGGCAAGAGGCGGGGTAGAGGGAGAGGCCAAGGAGTCTATTGACAACAGTTGCATCTGTGTGGAGATTTAGGTGATGATTTTATAAGCAATGGTTGAGTGAGCATCAATGGCCACCCGAACTCTGATAGAAACGTCTCAGCTCTGCAGTTTCTTCCTCTTTGCAAATGCGTTATGTTTGTGAAAGTAGCTGGCGAAGCTTTTCTTCTATGCAGACAATAGGCCCAGCCGCAACAGATGCACGGTGTACATGCACCTATGAAAAACTATGTACAGTTACACTCAGTAGGTAAACACTCACAAACCAAGTAGGTCTAAATTTAAGGTTGCCCACAAGAAAATTTAATGTCCACAAGAAAATATCTATGTTAAATGGTAAATGGATTTATACTTATATAGCTCTTTTTCAGTCATCTTGTTCACTCAAAAAGAGTTTTTTTGCATGTAAATGTATTTTTCAAAGGATAAGACACTCGTGCATTCTCAGGGATTCCCTCTATGTAAAAGCAGCAATGATGCCAAATACATGATATAGCCACAGAGAAAAACTGTCACTGAAGATGAAGGAAAACTGGACAGCAAATAAATATGTATGGTTGTTTTTACACTTGCTCCCAACACTATTGTGGCCTCAGCAGTCTCCAGCATAATGAAACTCTCTCTCCCAGTCTCAGCCTACTCTGTAGAGTCAGCAGTAATTATCCACCCTCTACAAAATCCTCTGAGCTCAACCCGAGCTAATGTCTAAGGATTCATTATAGTAAAAAACAGATAAAAATTCAATTATTTTTTGCAAAGTACATCAATTAGTCCCGATTGTCCTTCTGTTGATGTTATTCTCATTGGTTGTTGTGTCAACACGGTATCACAGCTGGATGGATAATGCTGCTTAAATAGATGGAAATGAAAACGTCTTTAAATGTCTGACAGGTTCTACTTTGCTAATTCACACAGACTGCCATGTGTGCATGAAGAAATTCTATTTTTTTTATTTAAAACTGATCGATTATTGTGCTTCAACCAGAAATCTTCACAAGGTGCAGATGTTTTACTGTATGAAGACTATATTCTTCATGATGTACAATAATTATGCTTGATCCCTTATTTACATGTATGGTCATTTATGAGGGATTCTCCTTGAATCTTTTGCAAGCACGAGTTGAATGTTTGTCTTTAAAACCTGTTGATATGGTAATGAAATGAAATCAAATGAAATGAAAAAAACTTTATTGATCTCAGAGGGAAATTCGAACAATCTAACAGGAACAGAAATAATTCAAGAATTCAATTCAGCCTTATTATTGTAGAAATAAATAAGAAGTTACTTTAAGTCCACCTCAGTTTAATTTGATTCAGTTTATTTAAGTCCAAAAGGAATTCAATTGAAAAAAGAATCAATTACAAAATACAATTCACATTAGCTCAATGTGATAGCTGTGTTCATAGAAGCCAATTCATGGAAAATAATTACCTACGGATCACACTAAACTGTCTTTTCAGTTCTTTTTTATTTTATTTTTGTTAATATATTATAACATCTGAATATAACAGACACTAAATTTGAATAAATGATATTTTCATTTAAATCTTTAAAATTTAAAAAGAAATTTTTTTTAAAAAAAAGGAACATAAAATGTGAGTTTTTTATAATTTGTTGACAGTTTAATAAAATATTCAAGTAAAAGAAAAAGTTTTCAAAATGTCTTCAATTTATAAAATGTATTGTTTTTCTCTTACGGTGATTAAATTAGGAGCATTTACACAAACAGATTCAACATTTATTTTCAGATAAATTCAATGAGTGAGTTGTTTTAGAGCAGATAAAAGAAACATTTCAGGTGAGTGTGTGCGTATGTGCATGTGAAATATGAGCGCATGTCCTGGACTGCAGTGTGAGTGTGTGTGTGTGTGTGTGTGTGTGTGTGTGTGTGTGTGAGAGAGAGAGAGGAGGGGGGAGGGGGACGGGCTGAGATGTCCTGTATTTGTGTTTTCCCAGCCGTGTCACTGAAGCTCCCTGTGCAATAACACCGACATTTAAAACTCACTAGTTTGTTTCCTCATTTATCGCTTAATTAACTTGCAGAATTTGAGTCATAGGTCCAGGCGATCAATATAAATCACTTCTGCAGAGGTAGACCTGCTAATGAGATCAGATTAAGCAATGGAATAACCTCCACTACTGCCACCAGTGATTGGAAATCACAATTTACTCCTCTGTTATTAAAAAAGCCATTTAAATAGCACCTACATATTTCATTATGTGACAACACATAATTACAGTCAGTTTCATGCACATGAATCTTTCCCATTCTCTGCACCTGCCTTATTTTTGTTAATAAGGAAACATTTTTTTGCAAAAACCAGTGTAAAGATGTTAAAGCTGGTGTGATGTGTGATTTTCTCTAGCCAATTCCCTAGAATTTAAATTATCAAGGGGATCTTTACATACACCCAAAGGTGGATGGATGTAATTTTGATTTAAAAAATGGGGGATAGAATTATTAAATTATTAAACTAATCTTTGAACTCACTGTGTTTTCTAGTAGTTCTTCTAATTGTCTGTTGCTACTTTTAAGCTTAAGGTGGCTCCATTATGCACATTTCAGGCTAAATGGTATTTATGTATGCACAAAGGCATGAATATCGCATTTTCCCCAAACCCCTTTATTTATTTATGTCATATTGAACAAGCAGAAAAAGAATGTGCCACCTCTGATTGGTCAATTTCCAGGAGCAGTCTTTGGGAGCGCGCACATCAGCTGTTTCCTCACACAAGCAGGGGCAGAACATGTAAAGTTTATACAAACCGAAGTAAGTCAGTCAATAATGTCAACACAAAACATGCAGCCGTACATGTCGTAACTCGTATCAGCCACATAAAACAAAGGTGAACAGTTCATAGATGCAGTAGGACGTACCTGTTATGTTATTAGCATCCCTCTTTCACATGTACTGTTTCATGTCATTAATGTTTTTAGCCCAGCCGTTACGTTAGCATCCTCCATCTATCTACTGGTTCATGAAAATTACAAAGCAAGTTAAGTTGATACAAATTATATGTTTCTACGAACAAGACTGTAAACACACCAGTAAATACATTGACAGATTAAAATAAAGAAATAAAATACCACAGCTGGCTTAATTTCTTGCTAAACATTCAGCTAATGCCTCATAACGCCAAGGAATGTCGCACTTTCAGCAACTTACCAGAGAATGCTCCCAAAACACAGTCAATGGTGGAGCTGTACGTGTTGGGAACATTGATGGTTTTGAACTTTTCAGCCATGAACTTCTGCATTAAAGTGTGCAGGCAAGGTGGAGTGACATCGGGGACAACCAATCACACAAGAAAGAGCGGAACCAAATGAAACTCAGTGAAACGGGCTTCAGCTTGTGCGGCGGTTTTTTGCTTGGTCCTTATACCTGACACATATCTGTTTCCTGTAGTGAAATAGTGTTTTTAGACAGTAAAAAGTGCAGGGGGCATGTCCCCTGTGTCCTCCCCTAAAACTACGTCCATGAGTGTGGATAACACATCGATCTTTGTCAGCAGCAAGTTCACATTCTTCATGATAACAGAGGGAATTAATGGATTGTGGCACGTAACTGGCCTTTAGTTTGGCCGTGGCCTTGCAGCCCCTAAATCTCCACCTCAGCTCCATCGGGATGTCATATCCCAGGTCGGCCTTTTGTGCACAGAGCTAGCAAAGCTAACTGTTCCTCTCCTGTCCAATTATCTGAGAAACTGGCTTGTTTTGATCACAGCTTCCAAAAGGGTAGAAGCGTAAAAGACATTAGGGGACGTCAACGAATTAAAGCTAAGATACTGACTAGCTAATTAACTGGATGCTTATTTATTAGCATTTTAACTCTTTTTGTGTGCATATGTGTGTGTGTACAGACAACCGCACCATGGACCTAATGAAGTTTTTTTAAAGAAAGGGCCAAGTTCAGATAATGATCTGTCTATCAATAATAATATAAGTTGAATCAATGTATCAATGTTTGGATTTATTATTAGATATAAAACAGATTGTTTGGATATTTGCCTTTGGGTTGATTATAGAGTATCAATATAATCAATATATTTATAGAGTATCAATATAAATCATATATTTATAGAGTCTAAATATACTTCATATATTTAGAGTATAAATATACATCATATATTTAGAGTATAAATATACATCATATATTATAGATAATACATATAGTTTATTTATTTAAAGAGTAGCAATATAATCTAATAATATATAGTTTATATATTTACAGAATTTAAATATAATTAATATGTTTAGAGTATTTATATAGTTTATATATTTATATAATATCATTATAATCCATATATTTATAGAGTATCAAAAAGTTTTGTATATTTATAGACTATTAATATAAACCATGTATTTGTAGATTATCAATATAATTAATATATTTAAAGTATCAATATAGCTTGTAAATGTATAGATTATCAATATAATCCATATATTTATAGAATAGCAGTATAGTTAATATATTTATAGATTATCAATATACTTCATATTGACTATTGACTTCAACTTATAGAGTCATTAAGCTAAAGCTGAGCTCCTGCGCTGAAAACATCTGGATGTTCCCAATTATTGCAGAACTTTACAATTCTTTCACATCTGGTTTAATTATTTTTTTATTTATCTAGTATTTTTGAAAGAAAGTCTTATTGATAGTGTTTTTCTTGGCTGCATGTTTGAAGGTTTTATTCATTACCATATGTTGAATGCTTTGATCCTCAACCAGAGTAATCTGCTGGCCTGTTATCTGATATCCTGGCCTGTCATTTATCAACTTTCCTTTGAATAAGTTCTAAATTTTATTCTTGAGAAAAATAAGAAACGTCCATAATTACAGCAATTATTAGAATCCAAAACAATCTGCAAATATGTTTTTTACTTCTATGCATATATATTTTATATGCATAGAAGTAAGTATGAGCGCTTCATTAGTCCCACATGTTCCATCCTCACCAGCTGAATAATGATTATTTTGAAGGGATAATAAGTATGTGTGCCTGCTGTTTCTAGTTAAGGTGGTGAAAGCTGCACTTGTGATTATGCATCTACTGATTATAAAAGCAAGTTACAAGTCTTTACATTATTATTCACTCAATACCCACAAATCTGTGCAGAAATTAGAACTAAGGTCTTTTTTTTTCTTCAGTCGCTATGATGGATCAAAGTCCTACCTTGTTTGGAGGTGAGTTCATAGCAATAGCCTCCAAATGCCAGTCTGATAAGTTCCATTTGCAATTGGTTCCAGAGCTTCTAGTTGCTTCACATGAGAAGAAACAGCCCCCTTCTGTTCATAATTCAGAACAATTATATCCTCTTTAATCGATGTGAAATGTTCTTCTAATTTAATTATAAGCAACTTGTAATTAAAGCTGAAATAAGTCCAGTGTCATATAAAAATTTTGTGTTTGGCAAGCAAATAGCATTGCATAGATGATGTCAGAGTTTTATTTTATATATATATCTTTATGTTATTAGGTTTTGCAAACAACAATTGCAATATGCAGATGTTTCCACTAAACAGTATTTAGCGCATAAGCCGCGGTTCTCATGAAATGTTCAGCTGACAAGAATTTACGAGAATAGTGTCGTTATTCTCATAGCTATTCTTGCTCATGCAGGGAAGCCACATTGTGTTGTTTTGGGGTTTTCTATTTGCTGTGATAAAATTTGCCCCAACTTTTTAAAGTTATTTTTTCTCATTCCCCTTTCTAATTGTTTGCTCCATACCACGCCATCTTAACCCCTTAATGCCAGAATTGAGAATAACTGGGCAGAAACATCACATTTTTAAAATCTGAAAACTTTATTTGACCCTTTAAGAAAATCTAAACAAAAATCCATATTATTTTTTCTTTATTTTTATTATGTATTGCCATGGAATAGGTTTTGAGTAACGTTTCTGCCATAAAGTGATGCAAAATGTCTCAGAAACAATATGTATCAAATACAGTACGTCAGGCCATAAGGGGTGAACGGGTCACATGACCTATTACGTCAAATCCAGGTATGCATAAAACACCAAAAAAGTATTTTCAGTATACTTTTGCAATAAACCTGTGTCTGAAAAACCACATCATGAGAGAGTAAAAACTTTTCTAACAGTAATTAATTAATTTACTGCTAAGGACATCTTTTGACATCTTTTGCACTTTATTTATATAAAGGGCCGGTATATGCTCTTCAAAATGTACCCAAAATGTGCAAACACTGGGCCCACCCAACATTTAATGGATTGCACCCCTCCAAATAAGACCTGACAAGCATACGCCACAACATTATGTAGTTGTGCTGTATTTTAATAACGAGGCAATGCACACGTTTAACCACTTTATCTTTGCCAAGAAGGTAGAACGACATAAGCACGCTCCTTACAGAGGATCACTTCCTGCCTTGCTAGGTGACATGCACAGTACGTATAATAGATGGGTATGGCAAGCTAGTAAGGTCAGCTCATACAAAATCAACCACTGCATAAATGCTTATGCCGGCAGCGTGCTTTCTACCAGCTAATGAGGTCAGCTGCCTTCTATTATTTTAAAGTCTAAATCTAATCTGTTTCTTTTATGTATGATTTTTCACGTTACTGTGTTTTTAATGTTGTTCTTACTTCTCTTGTTTTTCATTTTAAATGTTCTTACCCTTATATTTTAATGTTTCACTGCCTCTGTAAAACACTGACTCACCCTGTTGCCACATTGTATAAACTAGCCATGCAAACTTTGGCATTCATCTGTGTGATATATGCTCATAACCAGGATAAAGTTGAAGATCTCTACGAACCTTCAGATGATTTACACTGTCCTTCAGTGAGGGGAGTATAAAGGAAGTGTGTTTACCAGGAAACCCAGCTGTGCTAAACACTCTTTTCCCACATCATTACAGATCACCTTGAATACATTGTTTCCCTCAGTCTTATTATCACATCAACGTAGCAGCTACGACCTTGTGTCAAAGTCAAATTCCTGTTCCGGTTGCAGGTAAAAAAAAAAGCTGCAGCAAACTGAAGTCAGGAAATGACAAGGAACATTCTCACAAAGTCAAAGCAGCTTATTGTAAAATGTTCTCACTAATTTGAGAGGAAAACTGAGCTTTGACACATCTCACCTAATCCATCTTGTAATTAGATACAATTATTGTGTTTAAAGACCTTGTTTCTGCATACATGTGTCATCGTTCATCCCATCAAGCCTTAAAAAAGACTTAAAGTTCCAAAAACCACATTTTTGTACACTCTGACACATATATCATTGAGTTTTGGGGAGGTTTGATATGTTCAGCATCTTGTTATAATTTATTAATTTCCTTTTAAAGGCACTTCATTGTTGCAGCTCACTGCAAAAAACTGCATTTACATGACACTTTGTGTAGTTTTGTTCTTTACTTCCTGACCATTAGTACACCTGGTTTACTTTGTTATATCCATTTCCCCAGTTCCTCATTGTGGCTGTATGGGGGTGCAGTTGGTTAGCACTGTGGCCTCCCAGCTAAAAGATTGCTGGTTCAAGCCTTGGCTGCAGGGAGGTCTGAACAGCTGTGTGGAGTTTGCATGTTCTCCGGGTGTTAGCATGGGAATCTCTCTGGGTACTCTGGCTTCCTCCAATTGTCCAAAGACACGTATGTTAGGTAAACTGGTTATTCTAAATTTTCCATAAGAATGAATGTGATAGTTGTCTGTCTCTCTGTATTGGCCCTGCGATGGACTGGTTACCTGTTTACCGCGCCTCTGCCCGAATGATTGCTGGGATTGCCTCCTGCGACCCTTAGTTGGATTAAGTGGTTAAGAAAATGACTGACTGTGGATTGTTCCTCATTGTGTTGGCTGTGTATTTATACCACCTGGGTTTCTTTTCAAGTTGCTGGTTCATTGTTGTTTTTTCTGGTGTTACGGGCTCCCTGTTTAGCTGCGATTCCTCAGTCTGCATTAAATGAAGTTTATTGTCATTCTTGCTGCCTCCTGCCTTTTGGTCCTGCATTTGGGTTTATAACCCCAAAACACACCACAAATACTGTGGCATTTACTAGTTTTTTCATACGATCCATTTTTTTCTTTTTACATCATCCTGCCTCAGGTTCATGAAGCTAATGGAGAAGTCAAACCATTCATTTCCAAAAAATAACCTTTTTTAGATTGATATTTGATGTACTCTTCAGACTACTGAACTAAATTATGGGTTAAGTTTTATTAATGGTTCAGTTCTAGCAAGTCATTTTTACAACAATGGCAGCTAGTGGCATTCATTTTTTGAACAGACATACAGTATGTACATATGTACATATAAGCCCACGCCTGCACCAGAACATGATGTTCTCCCAGCCAAGCTTAGGAGACAAAAAGAGCTTAGTATCACCAGGCCCGGGTGCAGCTCTTGCCGCTAATGAGACGGCACCTGCACACACAACCCAAATATTCAAAAGTGGGTAATCACACTGACCAATCATAAGAGCGTACTTCCCCGTAGCTGTGTTTGCATAACGAGTGTGCATGTCAGGTCCAAAGAGATGTGCGACAAGCCTCTTCGGACCTACGCAGAGTCTATGGCAGTAACAGCAAAACTAACCTGACACAGACACTGAGCAAGTATAAACCTACCTTGAGGTCCTGTTATGTACTACTCCTGTGCTGGTATATATATGCTCTTCTGTTTTCAGCTGACCTCATGCATAAGACCAAGGAGCCCACCAACACCAAGCTGAAAAAAAGGTTTAAGGTGTAATTTAAATTGATAACTTGCCCTCAAACAATCTGAGGTCAATACAGTGCATATCGGACAACTATCAGCGTCTGTGCAATAAATCCTCAGAGCCCTGATCTTTTACAGAGCCTCTAACAGAGCACGGTGCGAGCAGGGAGAGAAACATGTTTTGGCTGTAAAGACCAAAGAAGCCCTGCAGTATTTCAGCTCCTGTGTCAGTGTTTGAGCCCACAGACAACTCAAGCCCTGGCATCCGGACCCTGTACCTGGCTTTATAAGGCCTTAAGCAATGCCAGAATTAGTCTATTTCTGGAGAAGGTCCACAGCACTCTGTACCCGGGAAGCTTTGTTTGGACTGTATTAACCCTCCCTCCCTCCCCCCGCTCATCTTCTGTCACTTTTTAAATCTATATCATCTGCATTGTCCAGTGCAGAAGATGGATAGGAGACACATGTCTGATGTTTTTTTTTTGTTGCGGGTTAAACACAGATAATCCATTTGCACGGGTTTACATTTATTCTGCTGTAGCAAAGACAACGTAGTGGTTGAATTCATAGAGAAAAAGAATCAGTCAGTAAGATTCTTCAATTCAATTCGTTCAGGACTTACGCGTCACTACTATATGGTATACTGTAGTTTTGGGATGCTTGGAGCTGTAGGTAAGGTAATGCAAAAAAAAAGTTGTTGTTCTACAGCTCAACCTAAAAACCACCAAAAGCAAGCCAAAGCATGCTAACTAACAAAAAAAAAAAGTTATGGTCAGAAAGCATTTATATAATTTTATTAAAACAAGTGTAAAAATTAGAATTTCATCAGTAATACAAAAGGGTAGCCAGTTCATTCTTACGAGGGCCACAGTTCAGCCGGTTTTATATGTGGAAAACCAACACAGCTCGTCATTGATAGGCTTTTAGATTCATTTAATTGTATTCAGGTGTGTTGAAGCAGGAGTATGTGGAAAATCTGATGGTCTAGGACCCTCATAGGACTGAAATGAGTACCCTGATTGAAAACAATTCTATTAAGAAATACTGTTGAGGTGCATTTGAACTTTGGCTGCTTATTTATTTAAAGAACTGCAAACTTTCTAATAATGTAGGTGCATCGTGTGTCATGATTTTCTCATCGTGTGTCATGATTTTCTCATCGTGTGTCATGATTTTTTGCTGTGCTAACATTTCCATGTCTTGATGTTTTCGACTGTGTGGCTGGGGACATGTGTATGTATGGAAAGTCTGGCAGAGGGGTGCGCATGCATGGAGTAGTTAAATGGGGGCAGGGGTGTGTGGCCATTATTTTTTTTTGGGGGGGGGGGGGTATTTGTGTCTGAGTGTGTGGAGGGTACTTGGTGTCATGTGTCAGGTGTGTGGGGGGGGTGTGAGTGCAGGTGTGGATAGGAGAGAGGGACTGTGGGTGAATATGGGAAGGGAGGTATAGAAATAAGTTGGCTAGCTGGTAGGGTGGATATGTGGCACGACCTCGATTGGCGTAGGGGCCGGTGGACCGGGGGACTCCCTCCCTCCGCCGTCGCCACGGGTGGAGGGTTGGTACCTTCTGGGGCTGGTAGAGGTTGTCCGGTGGATGTTGGATGTGGGTTTTGGTGGTGGGGGACTGCCTCTGGTCTGTCCTGCTTCTAGGGCACTGAGGAAAGAAAGGTGCCTATTACAGCTTCTTTTCTCGGGAAGTACACTTCCTACGAGACCTACATCCCCGGACTCCTCACCCTCCCCACTCACCATTACACACACCGATAGAGTTGTGGGGGGTGGGTGGGCGGGCTGGGTGTTATGACGTGCTTGCTGCATGTGGCGTTTAGTCACCCTCGAGTTTTAACTACAATTATTCACCAAACACATGAAAACACTGACAACTTACAGAAAACTTTTGGGGGACAGGCTGTTTAGGTGTCCTGTGTGGGTGTGTGGAGGGTTGGTTCCCGGGGTGTGCATCTGGTGCGCTGCCTTATGAACCGGCCTCCGCGAGGTGGTGGTCTAGGGGCGGTCTGGGGGCTCTGGCCTCTCGCTGGTGCTGGTGGGCTTCTCTGCCTGTGGGGGTGGGGGGTCGGGGGGTCGCTTCCGGGCCCTTGTGACCCGGGGCTGGCGCTCTGCCTGCCCTGGGTCCCTGGGGGGTGGGGGGGTCGCTTCCGGGCCCTTGGGACCCGGGGCTGGCGCTCTGCCTGCCCTGGGCGACCGGTGCTCAGCGGGGTTGGCCATTTCCGGCCTGGGCCCGTTGGGTCCCATTCCTCCTGACTGTGGGGGGCTCTGGCTGAGACCTCCCTCTGTTGCCTCCTAGGCGGATGCTGGGTTTGCCCTGGGGTAGGGTGGCTGGGGTCCTTGTCCAGGGATGGCTGCTGGGTGCCCTGGTTCTCAGGTGGTCCTGGCCTGCCTCTGACTTTTGGGTAGAGGGGGTCGCTATAGCATGATCACCTTTCTGTGAGCACTTTTCACCCCCTACATTTGGCATGATGACACGGTCACTGTGCTATTGATCAGTTTTATTCACATAGGTTAAATATATTTTGCTTGTTCATCAGCGCATGCAGCATTTGTAGATCTTTGACTCCCTGTGGGACCCTGAGAGATATTTTGTTTAGTTTTATGTGCAGGTGTGGCAGATGGAATAGCATTTGGTTGGATTACAGTGTTCCCCTTTTGTGGTGTCTTTCTCTTTCCTCATTGTGTTTCGTTTATTTTCCCTTATTCCTTTCTACTGTCTTTCTCTCCTCTCTGTCTTTTCTGGTTGGGTCCAGCAACACATGTAAATCATGTTGAAGAAATGTTCATCCAAAATAAATAATAAATAAAGAATTCTGACTACCAAGAGGATCTCTGTATACACATATATACACGAAGATCCTCCTCCTGACACAGACACTTTCCCACTATGTCCAATCTAACCTAACCGTCTTTATCCTTTTAATTCTGACATTATTATTTTTAACACTTCATCAATTAGTATTTCACCTAAACCAAATAACAAGTAATTCTCCCATGTACGAGTGCGATTCACAGGAAGAACCCAGATTGATTCTCCGTCATGGACAGGGGCTTCTTTCCGGGGATATAGCTCCTCTGGGATCAGCCTCTGTTTAGCCTCAGCTGTTGGATGGCAGAATGGTATGGCTTCTGGCCAAATGTAATATTTACACGAAGAAGTACAACTGTTCTGTACATAGTCATGGCAAATTAACGATCCAGAGATGAGGGGCTTGCATGCACTTCTGTGATTTTGGAGAGACAGGTGCTCAGCACAGCAGTGGGAAACGGGGAGGTGGTGGGAGTGGAGCAGGATGAGGCCTAAACTGGCCCTTGGGATTTACTTTTGGTTGCCATGTTTAAAATTTAAACACACATGGACAGCCACCATGTCTGCGATGACACCCCAGTGAATATTTTACAACAGAGGTCTGCTCTGCTCTGTCAGGTGTAATAAAGTTTGAATGTAACACAGTTTGTTCTTCTCCTGTCCTGCTTAAAGCTGTGCCTTGGCAGTTTACACTAGGAGTTAAATGGCTGTCATAGAGCTATGCACTGTAGGTAAAAAAAATCTCAGCCTTGTGTTTGGAGGGGGTATTTGTGGTTTCCCTCCACAGAGGTTGTAAAATTTAGATTTGCTCGTGTACAAAATCATTACAGATTTAATGGAGTCTGCATTGTACAGAATGGCAGATAAAATAATTCTTGAATGACAAGATCTAAATAAATTGTGTGCTTTTAATTAAATCTTTGGGACACTTACACTTAAGACAAACAAGCAGCTACAGAGTCCTGAAACACCATGAGTGAGTTTTTAGGTTCCTACCAGAGTTTCCTATTTTACACAACAAATTAGTTCAGTCATTTCTAATTAAACCACCAATAGACATGGCTAAGGTTAAAACCAAAGGGGTCCAACACATATTGTCATTTGTACAAATATAGTACAAACTAAAAATGCATAAATACATTTATGAGTACATGTAATCATTTCTCAAACTGTAAACCACATTTCTCATTTAAAGATTAGAATATCCAGCATGTAAACTTTTTTTATATTAGTGGACATCTTCAAGATAGACTGTTAGAGTATTACTATGCAATTTGTTCAAGTAATGTAAACTTCAGGATGGCCAAACCACAACCGAGATTAATCTGCGTACAAGCATATGGGACTGAGCATATCTCTCCTTTCCATAAGAAAAGGTGAAAGGCGAAGGAAAATTAACCAGAAGAAGCCCTTAAATCCATGTTTTGTGCTTGTTAAGGAATGTGTTTAGGTGTTTAGGAATGCAAAAAATGTCCACTTATTTCTTCCGGATATTGTGCTTATATCTTATCTTTTTTGGCCATATTGTTGAGTTTATTTAATAGAGAGTTTTTATTTTTTCTATTTAATGGCAACTTTTACACAACAAATACATTTTATATACCAAACTCTTCAGCAAAGTATTTTCAAATTCTAAATGACCAAATATAGGAGCCGTCCTGTGTAGTTTTCCAGATATGTTATTTAGTTTGTTTGGCACAATTGTAATAAATCACTGTGGTTGTGACATCAACCCATGTCACGTAGGACCAGTTAAACAGAAAGACTTTCATTGACATATTCCACAGTAGCTGAGTTACAACAACATATAAAATCCAACTTTACTTACATATGTAGCTGTGCTGTACACGATAAAAACTGTCAAATGTATATTAAAATAAAACACACAATACAGAGATTTTAAAAACACTCATTTTCACTCACATGCGGTCACACAAGCATGCACATACAGAGCAGATACCTCCCCAACACACACACACAACTCCCCAAATCCTTGTTTCTGTCTCTTAGTGTAATAACAATAATATAATTAATAAACATGACATATCTGACAGGAAACGTGTTGGAATACAGTCACAAAAAGGATCTAGCTCACTCATGTCTACAAAGGCCGCCACCACATCCATCCTGATCAGGCTACACCAGTGTTTTTCAACCCTGGTCCTCAGGCAAACTGCCCAGGCTGTCTTGGTTCTTTCCAACTCCAGCACACCTAATTCAGTTTCATTAAACTGCTCATTAAGTTCTCTGCAACTCCACTAATGAGCCATTCATTTGAGTCAGGAGTGGTAAAATAGGGGTACCTCTAAAACATGAGGACCCTGAGGACCAGGATGGAAAAACGTTGGGCTAGACCCGACATCACAGGCATAGGGCTGCAGTGCAGGAGCCACAGCTATCCCGACAAGGACAATCACCATGACAGCAGGCATGACAGAACAGGCAAACATGCTGGTGCAAAGGGTTCCCATGAGGTACAAAGTTAAAAGTTAGGTTAAAAATTTAAAGACTCTAAGAAATATAGGAACAAATAAGAGCATAAAAATATGTGTACACACACACACACATA
>JBAMHV010000021.1:19601448-19616364 GCA_037177535.1 Pseudomugil gertrudae
TGGAAGAAAGCGGTTCTAGAAACCTGTTTTAAATGCGAGCTAAAGGACAAATCCTGATCAAGAATAACTCCAAGGTTCCTCACTGTTGTACTGGAAGCCAGATTAATGCCATCCAGATTAACTACAAAACTAGACAAATTAATTCTAAGTTTTTCAGGTCCAAATACAACAACCTCAGTCTTGTCTGAATTCATAAAACACTATTATGTTGCATGAAGTACTTTTGTACTACTTCACTGTAAATAATATGTATGTAATTAAATACTGACATGCTGCTTAGTAAAGAGCAAACCTCTTCACTGTCACTTTGCACATATTTAACACCATCTGTACATTTGCATCCTGCACCATTGTTTTCATATCTCTGCGTATGTTTTGTGATGTGTGTCAATGTAACTACAAGGTGTAACCAGCAACACATTCATTGTGTGTGAACATACTTGCCTAGTAACACTTTATGAAGTTTACTACATCTTTCCAAGCTGCAGCTTGAACAATTAGAAGATATTTTAGCCCTTATGTTCTCAGGTGGATTAGTCCACGGGCAGAAATCATCCTTCATTCTTTACTGGCCCACAATGCAAACCTTTTGATAAAAACAAGTGCTTAATGCAAATGTAACCACATAGCATTTCTCCAGCCTCAGTGGCAGATTTGATGGCCCTCCTCTTTCCTGCTCCTCTGATCCTAAAAAGTGTTTAGCAAAGCTTCTGCATCCAGTTTTTTGGGTCATTTTTTTTCTCCGGTACTGCAAGTTCAACTAGAAGAAGCTGCTTAAAGAAGCTAATGTAAGCAGTAAATCTGGCTTCAAGGGAATGATGTCACAACTTTAACTTCCTGCCTCAAAACGTGGCGACAGAAAACTTATGTAGTCTCTCAATGACTCTTACCTGTGTGTTTAGGTCAAATACAGAGAAAGAAAAGGGGAATGACAGATCAAGTTAGAGGAGGAAAATCCATGTGCCAATCTTCAAATCCTTAGTAAATGAAGGATGTGTTTATTTTCCACTTCACCTGCATTCGACCTGGAGTGATTCATCTTCATTTAAAGAAAACAGCATTTTGCTTTGAGTTAAAGTTCAAATCTTTACTGCAGTGAACAAGTTGGTCATGAAAAGTAAAATCAACATCCCTTCGTAGGGCTGACTGAAGTGGATTATTTTAAAACCTGATGAAGGAAAAGAGTGTAAATCACTGACTAAGCAAGATACTTTCAATAACGTTCCCTCTTTCTTTTACCGTTATAGGCTTAAGATCTTATCCCCACAACTGGGTTTTTTAGGAGTTTTTCTTTACCGAAAAGGAGGGTCTAGAGACAGGGATGTCCTGGGTCTGCTTTGTTTAGTGTAGTGTAGTGTGATGTATAAAAATTTGTGATTCTCCACTTCCATGATAAACCTCTCATCGTCCATGATGAAAAACAAACACACAGCCTGGCTTCTGATTTGTGCCACCAGTAATGATGTCATGTTTACGAGTTCAGCGACCTGCATGGGAGATTTTATTTAGAGGTTTTGCGGCTGTGATATTTGTGTCTCATTTCCTGTCTGACTCTATCTGAATTGTTGAGATTACCGATATTGGCCGACTTTCCTGTTTTCTCAGTTTTTTGTCAGTCATTGCCATCTTGTCATTCAGTCAGTTCATCTGTTCATATTTGCATCAATGTGTTTCTTTTTACGGTTTAAATTTAGTTTCTGGAATACTTCTCTAAAGTCTTGCTTCAGAAATCTGCCTGTTGCTGGTCTCTCACATCCTTTTGGGTCCTTCCCCTCTTTCATTGTGGATTATAGCAGCTGTTTATCAAACCAGAAGTGGTACCAACGCATAGGACTGCTGTTATTTGGGATGTTTTTCCTCACATGAAAGACATTCCCGGAAAAATATCAGGTTCATTCACCTGCTATCTAGCATTGTTGGCTCATTGGCCAGTGTAAGGGTATTGTGCCCCACCAGCCCTTAATGGCCCAGGTTGTCCCCGTTGTTGTGGACCCCCAGCTGCCCTCCAGAGCTCTGTCTCCTCTCTGGCTGCACTTTTTTTTATTATCCTGTCTGGTTTCTTGTTATATTTTGTAGTTTTTTTTGTTTTTTTTTATCTTGGATATTTTTTTGGCGTCTGATTCCATTCAATAGTACACCTGGTTTCGTTTTTTCCTCTGTGTATCTAACATGTTTGGTTTAATTTTACATTTTATGTTTGTTCTTGTATTGTCATATTACATGTTTCCACCTGGATCTTCAGTACTTTAGGTTAAATCCCATTCTTGCACCTGTAAACCAGTAATTGGGTCCACACTCTCCATAAACAGTGGCAGCTCTGTCCCTAAAGAAGGCCTGTGACATCTATACATGACACTGAAATGACAGCAGTGTGTGTAGTTGTGTATTACCACATTTTTTTAATGTATCAGGGACCTACCCACGGTTTGTCTTGTCCCGTGTCAAACAGGACAGACTCCAACCCACTGCTACTATTAACAGGATCATCTCTGACTGATGTTTTTACCTTGGCAATGAGTTTACTGTACTCATAATCCAACAGAGCAGCTTTGGGATGTGATGGAACAGGATATTATCATCATGAATCTGCACAACTGTGTGACGTTGTCATGTTAACATGGAGAAAAATCTCTGAGGAGTGTTTCCAACACCTTGTTGAATCTATGACACCAAGAATTGAGGAAAGGTGGTCCAAACTGGTGCCAGGAAGGGTACCTGATAGTGTTTGGTGAACGTACAGTTCAGAATCCAGCAGTTTTCATAGGAAAGGACAGCAGTAAAGCCAGGAAGGGAAGTAAATGGCTGTTGCCAGGTTTTTCCTCTGACTTTTGTCTGCTGTCACTGGCAGTGAAGACAATCAAAGGTTAGCATTACATGGAAGGAAAAGGCATGAAAAAGGGAAACGAGAAAAAAGCTTCTTGGCAGAGGTGAACAATATACAGCTGTATTTAATAAAAAGCACAGCAGCATTGATGTGAGAATTGGGAATTTCTCCAAACATCCTGCAGAGCTGAATGGCCATGGAGCTCCCCCTGAAGCTCTGATTGAATGTTTTTAGATTTAAGCACTTAATGAGAAACTAGGGAGATATTTAACAACCAGGTCTCCTGACTTGGAGGAAAATAGAAACTAAAATGGACTTTCTTTTATCCATTCTGACCCATATTCCCAAATGCACCTGCTACTTCTGATGCATGCTGCCAAGACTATTTAAAATAATCTTATTTGGCCTCAGGCAAAGGAAACATTTCCTAAAAACTGACAGGTACAGGTCTCTGAATTTGTTAACAGTAAGCAAAAATTCATCCTGTCCTAAGTTCCTAAGAGCCACAAATATTTCTGTACTTACTTTTGTTTTTTCCTTTCCTGATTCATGTTTCCAGTTAATGCACATCTTTTTTTTTATAGTACAAAAAGCTTGAAAATCTTACTTTCAATGACTTTAATTACTTTAAATAGCTTTACAAACATGCTAATCATACTCCATGTGTGCAGGATAAGATGTGATGCTAATGAAGCTGTGTTTCTTCAGCAAATGAGTTTATATTTAACTGAATAGAATCAAGACACATGTATATACATATATATATATATATTAATTATTTTAAAAATAAAAAAAAATCATTACATTAATCATTTTATCACTACAAGCCACAATGAGTTTTCTCATGCTGCCTTGTTTATATCAAAACCACAGGTACATATAATAATAATAACTAAAATATTTTATTTATTTATGTATTTATTTTATTTTATTTTATTTTTTTCAGAGGTATGTGTGCTAAATCTAGGGTCTAGGGACAACAAAATCAATTTCTCTTCTATGAATTTGAAAATTAGCCTATGCTGCAAAAACTGTCTGTCTACAGTCAGACTTACAATCTCATTGTCAGCCAAAAGGTCTCTATGACCTTGTTTTGAAGGTAATAGATTTGAGATAAGCATATTTACCTTGTAAGCAGAGGGTTGGCAGCAATTCTTCAATTATAAAGAGTCATCTTGTTTAAAAGTCTTTTCCTCAAAGTGAGAAAGAATCAACACTACAAAGATGCATACAAATAGTTTTAGGGGGATTTTTACTTAACGAAGGACTTGAAATTAATCTTTTATAACTTGATGTATTTTACTTGTCAAGTCTAGATAGATATATTTTCAGGAAATCTTACCAAGTGTAATTATCTTACTGCATGGACAGACAATTTCACTTGATTATAGTTTAAATCTTCTCAATTTAAGTGTTTTATACACATTTATGCGATGCCCCTGTACCATGAGCTCTCTCCAGCCTGTATGAGAGCCTTTTATAACTCTTGTTATAATAACTCTTCTAATCTTCTTGTTCTGTCACCTTCTTTTTCTCTTCTGCTCTTATAATGTCTTCACACATTTCTTAGCTGAATCAGCCGTGGTCCACGTTTACAGCAGGCGTGATGTTTATATCGATTTGCTAACACGTGGTGCACCGGGTAAACAAAACTCAGTTGCAACATCACACAGCTTCTAAAAAAAAGTTGCAGTGTGGCCACAGAAGTGCACATAGTAGATATCACTGAGTTTTAATGTCAGAGAAAGATCGTTATAAATATCACTCTGATGCATTGATAAATAATATCAAGGTCCCAAAATATGCGTTATTCTGTCAAGATATGAACTGTAAGAATGTACAACATTGTAAGAAATTATTTCCCTGTATGAAACTTTTGTTGAGTCCCTTGGTATATCAAGCAGGTCTCAAAATAAGCAAAAGAAAAACAGGTGCTATAATAAGCCTCGTTGGAAGTACCGTGTAGAAGAGCTCTATGCAGAGGCCTGAAGTGCTTTTAAAAATGGGCTGAGTCAGGCGAAAACAGGCATGGTTCTTTGTTTGAGAATAAAAAATGCAGTCAGACTCACTGCAAGGAAGCTGCAAAAACATCATTTTCATGACTTCTGGAAAGAGATAAAAACTATTAATCACTGTAAAACATCTATCTGGGAGAGATGATGGTAGGTGGACATGTGGTTACCTTTTCCTCACTTCCATCTGTCTGCCACTGTACTTTGTGCTGTGAGATTACTTACTTGGGCCATGTTATTGTAAATGATCTGTCTGATAATGGCATCTATAGGCAGCGGTGGAAGCTGTATGCTCAAGCAAAAATACTATGTTGTAAGTTTAGCATGTGCTCTGTATCAGTGAAGATCTTAGCATATTGTTTTTATACTGCCAACCTGTGGTTTTGATATAAACAAAGCAGCATGAGAAAACTCATTGTGGCTTGTAATGATAGCATGAGGCTGCTGTAGAAAATGTCAACAAATTCAAGTGCATGCAATATGTTTGTCAGTATCGGGGTATCTACCTGCTCTCCTGTCTTATGCAATCTGATGCATAGATTTATGTGTATGTGTCAGAAAGTAGCATAATTGCTGTGTTGGTTAATCCCAGACGCAGTTCTGTCAGATTATTTTCCAGATTGTGGAATCACCAGCAAACCTCTTTATATGCAGGACACTGAGTTTTCTTTTTTTTCATTTTAATTTTATTGTGATGCTGTAAATATGGAGCCCCTGAGTCTGAAATAAAGTTTAATAATATTAATAATAATAAATCCTTCAATAAAAGCAACCTTCAAATTTATTATGAATCATTTTTTAGTAGTGAAGCTGAAGGGTTTCAAATGTAATTGCTATAAGTGTGTTTTGATTATGATCAGCAGTTTTATGACTGGCAGAAGGGTCCCCCAGCATTAACCTGCTGACTTCTGCCACATATCTGCAGCAAAACCTTATTTTTGTATTTTATATAACTGACCTTCTAGTTGACCTTTATCTGCACCAACAAACTAACCTGTAAAGGCGTAATAACCCACACTGAATGCTGGCTTCTCTGTTAACATAATGATTTACTTTATCTCATGCGTGTTGATTTTTTGTGCAAGATTTAAAGCAAACTTGTATTTCAGAAGAAAGGAAACTCAGGCATAGCTGTTCAATATGTATATAATGAAGTTAATGATTTGCAAATTTAGGTCACGTATCCCTGTAACAAACTGCGTGACTGTGTTTATCTAATCTTTGGCTGTCCGTTTCAGCATTTCCAACTCTGAAAGTGGGTTTAAGTTTCGTTTTCTGCAACAATATATTTGCTGCACACCATATCTGCTCTCACCTGCTCAAAGAGGTAAAGCCATGGCACCGACTCTGGTAAGTCTGTTCCGATTGACATATAAGACTTTAAATTTTAACTTATACACAAACACCTTAATATTATCACTGTTGTGTTGACTGTTATTCTTGCCCAGTATGGTTGTCATCTGTCTCTCATTTTACTCTTATTTTCCATTATTTTTAGTTTGACACTGATGCAAAGCCAGGGGATCTGATTGAGATCTTCCGTGAAACATATAACCACTGGGTGATCTACATTGGAGGAAACGAAGTTGTTCATTTAATTCCACCAAGTATGTGTAATCCATCAAGTAAAACAATCAACAACCGCATTACACCTCAAGCTTAATGAGAAGCTGAGTTTCTTGTTACTTCATGCTTTAAAACTTCAAACTGAATTGTCCTTTAACCACAGCACACAGAGGCGGTGATTTGGGATTTTTTGGTGAACTGCTGACAATTCTGGACAGCAACACAGCCAAAGTAAGGCGCCAAAAGATATGGGAAGTGGTCGGTTCGGACCATTTTCACGTCAACAACCTACTGGATAATAAATACCAGCATCGTGATCCCCATGACATCGTCAGGCACGCCTGTAGATTGGTCGGTCGGGAACTTCCGTACAATGTTGCCACTAACAACTGTGAACACTTTGTCACTGAGCTGCGATATGGCAAATCAGAGTCACGACAGGTGAGTTCGCAAGAGTTTGTATGCTCTTTTTTTCTAATGAACATGGAAAATCCAGTTTATTGAGGCTGAAGCTTGAGGCTTGGAACATTATAAAAATTGGATTTATCATGTTTGCAAGAAAACAGCACCTTTTTTTGCCTGAACTGGCCTGAACAAATGTAAACTACTGTTATTTTTTCTGCTTAAAGGATGAATCATTCATGATCTTATACTGCCTCTGGTAGTCTTTAGATGATTTAGATCAGCAGTGTCCAAAGCCAGTTCTTGAGGGCCACTAAGATCCTACAGGTTTTCTATGTAGCCCTGCTCCAACACACCTGGCTATATTATATGGATCCAATAACCAATGAAGTTATTCTCCATGACTGATTAATTTAAGTCAGGTGTGTTGGAGTAGGGATACATGGAAAACCTGCAGTTCTGGAGGACCAGAGCTGGACACCTTTTATTTATGTCCACAGAAGTTTCAAGAGTCACAGCAACACTTTAAACCACCATCGAGTGAGAGAGCTAGCTAAGCAGGCAACTTTGACTTTACTTCAGCACCTAGACTGTGGAAGATCACAGGTCATATCAATGTTTTCATTTTTACACTGAGAATCTGGTCCAAACTCCATATCAGTGTACTGTAATGAGATTTCATCACAATTAGCTATCAGCAAGTATGTACTTGCATTCAGTTTAAAAGCAATATGTTTGTATGTATCCCTATCAATTCACATACAGAAGCAAATGTTATTAAATTAATCTGCTCATTTTGTTTAACTTAATTTATACAGATTAGGTTTTACCTTACGAGCACATGTGGTTTGAAGTTTTATTGTTTGTTCATGTTCACTTTTACACCTATGAATAGTAATTTAGAGGAAGGGATTGTGGGCAGGCGCTAAATGTCCAGCTTTTGTGACATTCAGGATGTAAAGTTACTGCTGGATCAACTCATCCATGAATGATGCGTTTACAGAAGATCCTGTACTTTTCTACATATGGTTATATTCATGTCTGAAAATTTAATAGCTTGAACAAAAAGTTGCATGATTACATCCTTCTTTTTATATTGACACGGCACTGTTCCCATCATGTTGCCTGGGAAGATACAATAACATAGCTAACATAGCCATGAACGGACTTAGACTTAACTCTATTGATCCCTTTGGGATGACTCCCTCCGGGAAATTAGATAATACACGTCACTGTCACAGATTATGACACCACAGGTAGTGTGACATCCAGGTTGCTCTTTTGTTTTTCAGGTTCAAACAGCAGCTGTGATCGGAGGCGTAGCCACAGCAGGCATTGCGGTGGCTGTTTTGGGTGCTGCGCTGTTTTCATCTCTGAACAAAGATGACAAAAAGAGACAAAATCATAAGTGACATGGATAAATTAAGGAATAATCTTATCAGACTCAATTACTATTGTAAATATATACTTTTTAGCCTTAATTGTTGCTTTTAAGTGAAAACATATTTGTTCTGATTGATTTGAGTTACTTTCCTCATTTGTAAAAGGCCAAATGTTTACTGTGACATATGTATTTGTTGGCAATAATTATAAGTCTCTAAGTGGCACTGATAACAAAAACTGTAAAAAGAGAAACAGGAGAACAGTGAGTTATGTTTTTCTTAAAGGCATTTTAATGAGCTTGGAGGGTGTTTATCCCCCTCCAATCTGAGTAAGCATTGTTCTGAATCACTGTTCAGTTAGTGAACCCTGTTGCTGACCAGACAGGTGGCCTCCACCTTACTCTGTGTTGGAATGAAATTAGAAACAAAGCAGCTGCTTAGTAAAGATGTTTATGTTTGTGTCTGTGAAATAAAGATAAAATCTTATAACTTTGTGTGTGCGTGAATAACTGCAAAAAAAACTGCATTAAGGGTTGCAATTAATCTGTGCCTTTAATCTGTGTTTTTAAATCAAATTAAATGAAAGAGATTATCCAGAAGCATGAATTTATATTTGCAGAGAGAACAAACTCTTCTGTTATTCTGATCTAACAAGGTCGATATAGACAAGTGTTGTTAAACATAGTTTATTTACATTATTTATTTCCCACAGCATCAACTGCGTGGCAATTTTTGCACAGTTATTTGAAAATTATCTTTTACCTTTTAAAAAAAAACTATTTAAGGTAATTTTAGCACCACAGATTCTACAATTTATTACATGGCATGAAGAAGTGTTGTACATATAGGCTCAGGGTGGTGTGACCATTTGATAGTTTAACCGAATCTGATTTAGTTTGTTTCTAAAGTAAAGAGGAACTGGATGCCTTGTCTTACATTGTCAAAACCCAAACAGTAATGCCACTAACAAGCATGAGCAGCTGGGCCTGCCAGGTCTCCAGAATGAGCACAGCACCTCACATTGTTCCAGGGGTCACCTTCTGAGAGCTCCGTGAAATCCAGGGTGGGCTGTGGGATAGACTCCAGGAATAATAAAACCTCATACTCAGCACACTTTTGGGACTGTGAGAGGAGGAATTAGAGTGACTGATCATCCAGCTCAGAGTCAGCAAAGACATAACAATTGTGAAGCAATGGCACGGACAGAGAAAGTGAAAATGTACGGGATTACAGGCTGAATACTGATGCAGCAGAGCCTCCAACATGAACATTAATGGAATTTATTCTTAACAAAGTTATTTAGCCAGAGAATTACAGCTTTTACACCCCCCACACACACAGTTCTCATCTGTACCTCAGTCAGCTGTGCGTCGTTCCAGCTGCACTCGATCATTTGACACAAAGCTTTATTTCATTCTGCTGCCAAATTAAATTTGTCCCACTATTAGATTTAATGGGGGCGTCACTATAGCATCAAAATCCCATTTAAAGGAATAAACCTGAAGGGAATTAATGAACCCATGCAGGGGTAGAGAAGGACCCTCAGCTCAGTTTGATCTCAAAGCTTTGCAGATGATGAAACTTTAGCAGAACAACTTCTGCTCCAGCAGTTTTAACACTGACACAGACCAGCTGCTGTATGCTGTCCATTGGGAAGAGGTCTGTATTCACTCCCACACTCTTTACTGATGTCTGGTTTGTATGTTTGTGGAGATTTTGTTCAAAAGAGACTTTGCAACGTTTCTACAAAACTCCTTTCATTGGGAACTTTTAGGCCATGAAATCAATAACTCCATTATTGATCCATTTGCCAGTGTGGTCTAGCTTTGTACATCTAATGCAGGGGTGTCCAACTCTGCTGCTCAAGGTTTTAGATGTTTCCCTGCTCCATCATTGGCTCGAATTAACAGGTTGTGTTGTATCTGTTTGACCAAAATAAAGTGAGTGGAAGCAAGGAAGCCACTGGCATTTACAAGCTGGATTTCCCTGGTAAACAAAGCACTTATGAAGCATTATTAGCTCATTGTTAATAGACAATAAGTTAGTAATGAAATTACATGTGAGAACTTATTAAACCTCGGGACTCTAGGACCACACTGGTATGAGAGGATCATGCACGATGTGTTCGAGAACTGAAGATATGATAGTTTTCATTTTACAAAGTAGCAAAGCTAATTTAATTTGTTAAATGTTTTAATTCAATTTGAATAGTTTGTGTATTTTGGGCCCAATATGATAATAGGTTAAAAATGATAAACAAATCAGGTTAAAAATAAATTTAATCAAACTCTAAAATTGCTCTACAGCTGCAGAAGTCATGCCAAACATGGGTAGGTAAACATTTTATGTTGTCTGTAAACACAAAATCAGTGTTTGCTGGACAAAAGAGATTTACAGCAAAGGTTTGCTCTAAAGATGGATGAATGTAAACTGAAAATGAAAGAGCTTTTCCAAACTGGAAATGTATTTTTCCTGCTATTTTTCCTTCTTCTCTTGAGAATATCTTTTAAATGCTATTTTCATTACACAGTATACACACACACACACACACACACACACACACACCAGGCCTGTAGGTGATGCTGTAACACTGCCACAGAAATACACACACACACACAATAAAAAGAAATGGTGTATGCCCATATTCCATGTGCAAACCATCAAAAGGGCAGCAGGTGGAAATCAGAGCAAAAACAGAGACAGTTGAGTGGATTTTGGTGTTTTTGGTTTATAGATTTTAATGCCTTAGTCACAGCATGCTTAGTAGCACTAATGTAACACTGTAACACTGTTGTTGCTGTTTGTGAATGCGGTTTAAAGAAGAGGTGGGACTCTCGGATCATCACTTCTGGAACGATGAACATAAGAAATTTATAAAAAGATCATAAAAAAGAATATAAGATAAATGGTGGTAGAATTATTAACTTTATGGACTGCTTTAAAGACCTGCTGTTATTTTGGCTCCCGCCATGTCTATATTAGACCATTAGTTCCTGAAATGTAGCATCAATAAATTTCAGCAGATGCTGATAAATTTGTCTCTCTGGCATTATGGCCTTGGTCTTACTAAAAGCTAAATAATCAAGTTAATCTCTACCAACAACAAGTATACTCTACCAAGAATGATAAGCTAGGGTAGCTGGTTTAGGCTTGGTTAGAGTCCCCCACTCCCTCTCAAGTTGCTCAAGTTTCAGGTGAGTCTGATTTCTTTCTTTCTTGTTGTATGCTCTCAATTTTACATCGTTCATGGAATTCAGTGTTTGGGATTTGCTGGATACGACGAGTGGTCTGAAACTAGTTTGTCGGAAATATACTGGATTACTTGTAGAACATCATTATATTTCCTGGAAAATAACTAATAGTAAGATTATTATTGTCACAGGTGCTTAACCTTTGTGTTTAAGGGCCTATAAAAGAGTTAAACTTAGGACAATGGTGTTGCTGTGTGCTGTTAAAGCAAAAAAAAACTACAGCTAGAAAAAGCCATGGCTCTTTAAAGCAACGTGACAGGTTGCCATGGAGACAAAAAAAAAACTACTTTTTGGTGCATGTGTCAGCTGAAGATATATGGTTTCCCCTTCAGCACTCACCAAGAACGTCTCACATTTATGTTCCCCCAAAAAGACAGACACAGGAGAGGTGGAGCTGGGCCCGACCAGGAGAGCCGTTCAACCCCCCAAACTTCTTCCAGTTGATACAAAGATGTCATTGAGCCTTGTCTTTGCACCTGCTGGGTGTTGGAGGGGGTGACACAGACTCTTCTTGTGTATCTGAAGGGGCAACAAAGGTCCACTACCTCCCTGCTGCAAACAAACCCAACAAGCAGCGTTTAAAGATATTTTATCCTGAAAAGGCAAACTGCTGCCATGCCAGATAAGTCAACAAATGAAGGCCAGTGAAGCTTTCTACATCATGTGTGAAGCTTTTTGTAAGAGAGGTTGCGTAGAGGGAGAGTGAGGCGGAAAGATTGGTGGGAGGTAGGATGGGAAGATGGAAGCAGGACCGCATGTTGAAAGGAGCCAGGAGGACGTGGTTTGGAGATGTTAAAGTTTCTGGGTGGTGATGCCCACTCAGGTGGCTTGGGCTGAAACACACCCTGAAGCCCCTCCAACGCGAGGCTTACAATAAGGAGACTGTTTCAGCAAGACAAGGTCGTCTCTCCGACTGCTGTCTGGTAGAGATTAGAATAACAATGGCCAGGGTTAATGATGTTTTTGCTGTTAAAAACAGAAAGTCAGGACTAAAAAAAAGCCATTAAGCCTCAGAGTCAAGATATGCTGAAAAATAATAATTAAAAAAACACATTAGCAGATCAAAGCCACGACTTCTTGAAACTTCTCTTTAAGCTTTAACTCCAGCAGCTTGTATCATGCATTAGCAATCATTTCTGTCAAGCTTTTCACCTGACTTCTTCCTTAATCATGTTGAGGCAAGAGGCAGAATTGGGTAGAAGCTGACAGAAATGGGCAAAAAGAAGGAAGAGAGGGGAAAAGCCAAAGGGGAGGTGGGGGGCGGGAGCTAAAGAAAAAAAAAAAGCTTTGAAGAAGACTGAGCTCCCAAAGCAGTATTTTAAAGTTGGATGGCACATCAGAGGCCTGAGCAGCCACAGTTCTCCCTTTTTAAGGGCTAAAAATGCTCACTCTGCAGCATCCAAAACGGGCAGTTCTCCTGAAAGCCAAGCAGAGTCAGGCCAAACATTTACCACCAGGCTTTAAGGCTTAATTATCTCTTGGATCCCAACGAGAGAGCTAGTTTCAGGGTTTCAGCACAAATAAAAGATAGCTGCACTGGAAAATAATCAAATGTCACAAGATTTCATATTATTTACATTTATTTCACAGACTGACAGTATCTTTAGAAACCTAATGTAAAATGCATCTCCTGTGGTTGCTAAGCCTTCTGTTTTTAGAGTGAATCTGAAAAACTACAATAAATGCCAAGTTAGTAGTCGCATGCACATCTCTTAGAAATTTTTGCATACACTGACTTTGAAAGCTGCACAATTATGTTAATTTTTCTCTTGTAAAACAGACAAAAAGTGAGAATTGCAGATACAGTAGCTTACTTTGACAGACATATTAAGGTTTTCCAGACTGAAATCTATTTTTAGACTGAATCTAAAATCTGAACATATTTGATTTTTTTCATACTGAGATTTAGATGATTGAAAAATATGGTGAGAAATGAGAAATCATTGTAAATCTCTAGATCATCTACGGTCGTAGAGGTTACATTTGCATATTTTTGGACATAAATTGGGTTCAGTTCAAATTCAAAGCAATTTCTCAAGAGTGAAATAAACAGAAAATCCTCGGTGGCCTGCAATCTAAGCAACCTCTTGAGAGCAGCATGACAGTCAAACCAAACAATAGATGCACCAAATTACCTCCTTCAAATATTCATGTTTAAAGATTCATGTTTCCAAGTCAATGTTTAAAGTAAATTAAGCAATTGTAGAAGTCAGTTCAGCAATCAAAGCAACAAATATTGGAGTTGGGTAAAGAAATAAGAGCCGGATGGTGACATACAAAGACAAAGAAATGTGGATGCCTGTCAGTGAAGCTGAGTGGGAATGTGCTCGGCCTTCATCTAAACGCTCGCTGCTTCTCTCCCACATGGTCTTGGAGTGGTGACTGAGGAACTGAGGAAATGCCTGTGGCCAAGCCTTTTATTTTTCCATGGCAGTGTTATAAACATATAGAAAAACAACATCTCCTGCATGTACCGGGTAAGCCCACAGAGCTGTGGCTGGCCTCTCACAAGCTGCACTCTGTTATTATAAATGCCTGCTGTGTGCATGCATATACATGCTATCTGTCCTCTGTTCCCCTCACACGTCTGTTCATCAAACATATACATAATACGTGTAAATGTTTATTTCCAAACTGCTTCCTGTGTAAATGATCCTGCTTGGCCAGACAGAGGTAGATTCACAGGCCTGGATGAGTGGGCGTATTAACGTGTCAGAAATAGACTGCAGGTAAATGGTGGAGGCTGTGCATCCGCTGAATGGGCCGGACTGTGTCTGGAACAGGAATAAATAGGTCTTTGCATCCACAGATTTAAAGCTTAGCTTTCCACTTATCTACTGGTAGCACAGTAAACCCTGACCAGGTTGCTTGTTTGTGTGTGTATAAGCTTTTTATTGATTATATACAACATAACCATTTGAGAGAGGAAACATCTGCACCACACATTCATCATTTTTGATCTGCTCAAGCCCCTAAAGGTCCTATTTGTGCATAAGTTTCCATGTTGAGGCTATATGGTTTAACATGTACTGAAACAAACTTATAATTATTAGACCACGTACTAGTTTTTCACATCATGGCAGCTTCATCATTGAGCCAAAAAAAAAACAACTTTATACATAATTATCTGGATTTAAGATTTTATTCTCAAATGATAAAAAGCCCACCACATTCACAACTCTGAAGCTGTTTTAAGCCTCTTCTTAATGTGTATATTACAGTTCTGGGGGTAAAAGTATCTCTGCCTTCCTTCCTGAAGCTCAGTTTTACTGGAAATATTCTTAATGATGAATTATGCTGAAAGGTTTCATTTTTACCGCTGCACATAGCTCGATCGTAGTATAACAGAAATCTTGTTTTGGATCAACAGGTCAGGCTGCTGGTGGAGTAATGGTGTGGGGGTGTCAGGATGTGGGGCTCAGGAGAAGGGGTTAGGACCCAAATGCAGGCAGGTAGGCAGGATTGTGAAAGAAAAGATT